>PVIU01009916.1:0-73131 GCA_004026605.1 Ondatra zibethicus | reverse complement strand
CAGCTCCTCTCTGCTCGGCTCCGTGGGACAAAGGAGGCCCCCTAGCAGGGGACTTGTCCTTCCCCCAAGGCCTCAGCCCGGGTGGGCCGAGCTCAGGTGCAGCCGGGACAGGGTCCAGATGAATCCGCGGAAGCTGGTTGGGCGAGGATCCCGGTCCCAAAAGCAGGCCTACTGAGGGTTGCCAGCTCCTCTCTGCTCCGGGAAGTTTCACTCTTAATAGAATCTGTGGACCCAAAGACTGAATATAAGGTGGTCCAGGGGAAGTCCTGTGGTGGCAGATGCTGTAGAACTAAAGAAAGTCCTAAACTGTCCCAAGAGAGGGGCTGACTCTCAGAAGACAAGGTGTAGTGCTTACAATCCTGAATACCAGTCATACAGAAGAAAATAGCACCACAAACCTATCAAGACTTAGTCTTTTCTAAAACATAAACATGTCCACTGAAAGAAGAATGGTGAGTTGAATACAAAACAAAATAAGAGAGGCTCAATTGACAAACTAACTCTGTATACACAAATCTCAGCACAGAAATAAAAATAACACAAAATAACATACCTTCTTCAAAAAGTATTAATCCCATAGTAGTTGGCCTCAATGAGAATTACTTGAAAGCATTTCCAGATAAAGGATTCAAGATAATCACCATTGCAACTCAAGGAAGACATAAATGTAGTCCAAAACAACAGAAACAAGGATCTAGATGGAATAAAGAAGCCAACTCAAGATATGAAATGAAATGAAAAATATAAAATAAAATGATAGAATTTGTAAAGAATATCTGAACTAAAATGATGCTGGAAATGAAAAACTCAGTAGGTCAAAGACAATGTGGAAAATAGAGTATCAGAGCTTGAAGACAAGGTAGAAGAATTGGTTATTCAGTAAAAGACAAAAAGAAATTTTCAAAAAAATATATGGATAAAACATGAAAACTTATTTTTAAAAATCACTGAATTACAGACACGTAAGAACACAATAGCAAATGTAGAAAATGTTTTCAATAAAATAGTAGAAGAATGCTTGAATATGTATGCCCCCCATAGGTTCATGTGTTTGAATAATTGCCATATAGGGAGTAGAACTATTTGGAGGAGTAGCCTTGTTGGAGGAAGTGTGGCCCTTGTTATAAGAAATGTTTCAATGTGGGGACAGGCTTTGAGATCTCATATGTGCTCAAGTCATGTCCAGTCACAATCTCTCGTTACACTGTGGGTCAAGATGTAGAACTCTCAGCATCTTCTCTAATATCATGTCTGCCTGAACATTACCATGTCCCACCACAACAATAATGAACTGAACCTCTGAACGATAAGTGACCCACCCCAATTAGATGTTTTCCTTTATAGGAGTTGTCATGGTCATGGTGTCTCTTTCCAGCAATGGAAACACAAAGATTAGGGACTAGGTACCAGGGACTGTGGTATTGCTGTGATAGATCGGACCATGATTTCATTGGAGGGATATAGACTTTGGGACTATGGTTCAGAAAAATAGTTGAATGCTTTAAGTGGGGATTAATGGGCCATCCTAAAAGGAACATGGAAAACAGTGTTGCCTAGGGTGATTTGAATTGTGGGAGCCTGGCTCAAGAGGTTTCAGAGGAGAAAAAATGTTACTATATAGTGAAGAATGTGACTGCTTTTTGCTCTTGTCCCAAAAGACTGCATGAGGCTAAAATGAGTTTTGGATTAATTCCATTGACAAAGGAAATCTCAAAACACCCTAGTATTGACTCTGTTGTGTGGTTATTAGTGGTAACTCTATTAGAAGGGACAAACTGAGCAAGTAAAAATTATAAAATGTACAATTTGAGGATAAAAAAAGGCACCAGGAAGTGGAATGGAACTAAATCCTGATAAACATATTAAAGAAAAGCCTGATGTTAAGTGGAAAAAAAGGAGTGGTGATCTCAGGGCAAGATTCCACCCAGCTAACCTTCAAACTCCTAAAATGGAATTAAAGAACAAGTTCAGGTTTGTTGGTACCTGAACCACTGTTAATCCCAGCATTCAGAAGACAGATATCCAGATCTCTGAGTTTAGGGCTGACCTGGATTACAGATCAAGTTCGAGAACCTCCAAGTTTAGACAGTTAAGGAAACTGTCAAAAACAGAAAGCTGATGAAGATGTAATTGAATGAGGACCACGTTTTGGCCCCAACAAGCAACAGAACTTGGCAGATTTAGCCACATGGTTCTGGTTTTGGAGTCAAGCATACAAGAAAGGGGTTATGGAATCTCTCTCTGCAACTAAGGAAAGCTGCTGAAGCCAACCTTGTGTCAGGGGTGTCCCTTCATGGGGGCCCAGTATGGCCATTGTGTGGATCCTGGATTGCTTTGGAGACTCCAAGATGTTGGAGATGCCAGAGTGGTGGGATACTGTTGAGGAGAGCTGCTAACAGAGAGGGGAAACATCCCAAGAGAAAAAGGTGTGTTGCAGTCAACAAAGCTGAAAGAAGTTGGAGATCTGAATACCATTTTGACAGCAGACATGAAGATGCAGAGTTTGGAGTTTGCCTAGTTGTTTTCAGCCTGGTGTAGGAGGTGCTTCTGTATTACTATTGCTTTCTTTGGTTAAATAAGGAGACTGCCTTGGCCTTTTGAAAGGGCAGCCCTTAGGTGGGCAGAGTAGACAGAATGGAATGCTGTGAGAGAGAAGGCAGTGTGGCAACGCCATGCTTCTCCAGCCCAAGATGGACACTGGTTAGACTCATGCTGGTAAGCCACATACTCGTGGTGACACACAGATTATTAGAAATGTGTTAAATGAATATGTGAGAGTTAGCCAAGAAGACGATAGAACTAATGGGCCAGGCAGTATTTAAGTGATTACAGTTTCTGTGTAATTATTTTGGCGGCCGGGAGCCGGGCGGAAGGACGCAGCCCTCTCCTCATTACTACAATTGGCTGCCCAACGTGGTTGACTGACTCCATGTAAAATCTGAGAGAGCTTCAAAAAGAATACAGAGTTTAACAGAGTTTTGCTGTTTGCTAGCAGGGTGCCGCAGAGAAAATTTCCTCACCCAGCAGCCGCAACAGTAAAAAAGCTGTGGCAGTTTTAAAATGCCAGCTTTCTGGGCTGTACTGCCAGTGCCATCTCTGGCTCCTGCTGGAGACAAAGCGTTTGGTCGGGGTTTATGACTAAATTGGCTTGCTTGATGGCAATGTGGACTGTTATGTGCCTGGAACTCTGCGCAGCTCAGAGGCACAAGTGACTCAGAGGCACAAGCAGCCCTGCCATGCTAGCGGTGCACTGCTCAGAGGCACAAGCGGCTCTGCCATGCTCAACTGTGCTGATCTTAGGCAGGAAATGTCATAATTATCATAATAACAGCGCAGTTAAGGTTTAGACTGGGCAGGAAACAGGCAGTACCGTATTTTCTCCTACATGGCACAACTTAAATTTTTAAGAACTGCTTAGCATTTTAAGAAGTGCTCCTGGACAGTAAAGAATTACAGATTCACAATAGGACAGATTCAGACATAAAAGACTTCTAAATGGGTCACACTGTTGAATAAAGGTACGTAGTAGGCTTAAAAGAGAAAAGAAATAAGGAGTATAGAGAGATACTTTAAAAATAAAAGGGTAAAGTCTTTAAAGAGACAGAGTACAGATAGTAATAGATAAAAAAATAAGCCACGTAAAAATGGAAAATTCACAGAATGTCTGGATTATGTATTTTATTGTGTTTTCTTTGAATTTTTTGACTGTGAAGGAGCTAAGTACAGAGAGAATTTTCATTGTATGGGCTGCCAAACAAAACCAACATATATGTTCTAAAGGTATCATGACTTCCAAATTTGGGTCTAAGGCTATGATGCTTTGGAAGGGAGGTTCTTCTTTTGTTTTCACTGAGGATGAGACCCTGTGGATTGCCTCCAGGCAAATATGGTTTGATAGACCACGCCCTCCTGAAAGGTCACTGTGAATACCTTAGAAAATTACTTCACTCAACTGGTGACTGAGATGAACAGGATACACCATGAAAGACCTGATTGACAGTGCCCCCATACAGCAGGAAGAAGTTTGGAGAGAAAAAACTATGCCCATATTCCCAAATATAGTTTATAAATGTTCTTTTACATTTAAAGGGGGAGATGATATAGATATGGATAATTTGCATTGGTATGGATTTTGCTTTAGTGATATAAATTTAAGGTCAATTTTGTTATATGTATATATATTTCTGCTCTTGATTAAGGTATTGTGATTATGTAGTTCATTTGAAAAATGTAATGTATAATTAAGAAATGTAGGTTGTTAATGGATAATCATTGATATAGTCAAGCTTGTAGTCATGTTAGTTAGATTTTCTAGATATATAGAGGTATATTTCAGTTAGAAAGACATTCTTCATATCTTTCAAAGATGACAGAATATGGCATATGATGTTTTAATAACTTAGGGCTTTTTATGACAATGAGACACGTCTGCTCCTGGCAGCACCAGCTACTTCAAGAGAAAGACAGGCATCGAAGAGGCTCCTTATGGAGTTTGATAGCCATTTGGGCAAGAAACTGCACTTGCCTGGACTGCTTAAATGGACACAAAGAACCCACAGAGAGAGGACTGCTGAACTTGCCTAAAGGTGAGATGATCCTTTGGGGTTCCTGTTTCATGAAAGAGTCTGTGAGACATTCTGCAGGATACAGAAGAAAGTGACTGAACTATCTTTGAATTTTCCTGTTTCATGGAAATGTCTGCTGAATACTGTGGGCCTGTAGGCTGAAGATGGATGCCCCAACAGTACAGAGGAACTTGGGGTGACTGTACAGTTAGTGAGATGTCTCTGTCATTTCTAGAGTTTAGAAGTTGCTTATTAGTTGTTTACTTAGGTAATATTATATCCTTCTGGAGTCTTTGATGGAGTTGAAGAATGGATAGTTACAGTTATAATTTTCCTTTGTCATGATAAAAGATAAAATAGGTTGTAACTGTAATTCTTGTTTGATAACTTTTGTTATATGTAATTTTACTATGTTAAAGTTAAAGCCTTCCTTTTTGTTTAAACAGAAAAAGGGGAAATGGTGTAGGAGATCCTTCTGTATTTCTATTGCTTTCATTGGTTAAATAAAGAGACTGCCTTGGCCTTTTGATAGGGCAGCCCTTAGGTGGGCAGAGTAGACAGAATGGAATGCTGTGAGAGAGAAGGCAGTGTGGCAGACGCCATGCATCTCCGGCCCAAGATGGACACTGGTTAGACTCATGCTGGTAAGCCACATACTCGTGGTGACATACAGATTATTAGAAATGGGTTAAATGAATATATGAGAGTTAGCCAAGAAGAGGATAGAACTAATGGGCCAGGCAGTATTTAAATGAATACAGTTTCTGTGTAATCATTTCGGTGGCCGGGAGCCGGGTAGAAGGACACAGCCCTCTCCTCCTTACTACATCAGCCTTGCTTTGGTCTAGCATTTCCTTACTATTCTCCTTCCTTCCATTTTGGAACAGCAATGTATATCCTGTGCCAATGTATGTTGTAAGTATGTGATCTGTTTTTGATTTTTATGGGGAATGTTACAACAAATGGAATGTGGTGTTTTTGATTTTTATGGGGAATGTTACAACAAATGGAATGTGGAATGAATAGGTATGGCCTCATAGACTCATGTGTTTGAATGCTTGCTCCACAGGGATTGTCACTATTAGGAGGTGTGTTCATGTTGGAATGAGTAGCCTTATTGGAGGAAGTGTGTAACGAGGGTTGGCTTTGAGGTCTCATACATGCTCAAGCTACTCCTAGTACACAGTCTCTCTTTCTGCTGTCTGCAGATCAAGGTGTCTCCAAACCATATCTGCCTGCATCCCACCATGTCCTACAATGATGGCAATGGACTAAACCTCTGAAACTGTAAGCTGCCACTAATTAAATGTTTTCCTTTATAAGATTTCCCATGGTCATGGTGTCTCTTTACAGCAATAGAAACTCAAACTAAGACAACTACTCAAACCTTATGCCAGTACAAGGGGCCTACAGAAACCAAATAGACAGGACAAGAAAAGAAATATTTCATGATATATTCTAAGGTAAAATTCTAAAAACACAGAATAAAGAAAGAGTATTGAAATTTTTAAAAAAGAACTGAAACCTATCAGAATAACAGTTAATTATTTTGTAGAAAGTTTTAAATACAACAGGGCCTGAAATGGTATATTCCAAGTTCTGAAAGACTGTATGAAACTGCCAATCCACACTACTGTACACAGAAAACCTAACAAATTGAAGAAAAATGCAATTTTTCCATGGTTAAAAGAAGGCAGAAAGGAATTTATGACTTCTGGGCTTCTAGGCTAGCTCTAGAGAGGATACTAGAAGAGAAAAATAAACATACTCAAGTGTCCACAGTGGTAAGAAACTTAATAAAACAATGCTATTTTTTATGGATTGTTCAGTTATCTTTCTTATCCCTCTCAGGACTGCTTGCCCAGGAGTGGCACTGTCCATCATTGTCTGAGCCTTCCTACATCAGTTGACAATCAATAAAATGCCATGTATATTTGCATACCAGAAATCAGAGGGAAGAATTTCCTCAGCTGAGGTTCCTCTTCCCAGGTAACTCTAGTTTTTGTCAAGTTGACAAAATCTAACACAATACTCATCAAAGGAACAGTCTATTGAGCCTTCCTCAGGCATCAGATGGTAACGTGTGCAGAAACCCACAGCCAGACATTATGTGAAAAGAGAGTAAAATTTGGAGGTCTCTATCTATCCCTCTCCATGAGGAGATCAGGGAACCAGTTGTAGAGGCGAGGAAAGATTGCAGGAGTCAGAGGTGAGGGAGAACACCAGAAAAAAGGCAAGGGGCATCCATTCTCTCTCTACTACTAAGCAATATGGTTCTTGAGAACTTTAGCTATAGTTATATGACAAAATAAGGAAATAAAATGGATAAAAATATTAAAAGAAGTATGTCCTTTTACAGAAAATATGATTCTTTACATAAAAGATCCTAATTGATAACACCAAAATTCCTGGAAGTGGTAAACATTTTCAGCAAAGTGTTGGATATAAAATTAATACACAAAACCTAGCAGCATCTCTAATATACTAATGACTAGCACAGAGAAACAATTCTGCGGAACTGTCTCATTTATAATAACTGAAAAAATACCTAGGAATAAATCACACCAAAAAAAAATGAATGAGGTTACCCAGGTTTATAAAGACAAATGTTGCATTTTCTCTCTCATATGTGGGCCCTGGATTTGAATCTTAGATTTGTATGTTTGACTTGGAGTACCTGTGGAATGGAAGAAAGTAGAAAAGGGATAATTGGCAGTGGGTGTGCATTAAGGAAGCAGGAATTACATAATATAGGTAAAACAAAGGTAAAGAGAGATACTGACATAGAAACATTCAAGCAGCAAGTACAGTGAGAAGATTGGGGAAAGATGATATGAGGGAGGTTTAACCAAAATGAATGCTGTACAAAAAGTCATATGGAACCTCATCTTACAATTAAATTAAAAATATAATAGGATATGATTGTATGACACATATGTTAACAAAGAATGGGGAGGAATACTAGGTGTTAAAGGTTTCAGTGGGGGTGGAGGCAGGGAAATGGGGGATATGCAGACATAGGAGGTGGTTAACTGAAATTAAGGATCTATGTAAAACCTTTATGGAAACACACTGTTTATAAGCTAAGTACAAAAGATAACTTTATAAAGAAGACATAAATGTATAAAGTAATATATTCATGTGTGCATGCAGGAGAGCAATGAAGAGCAATGTAAAGGAAGAGATGGAGAGAGAAATGGTGAGGGCATATGATCAAAATACATTTTATACATTCATGAAAGTCTCATAGAATAAAAATTATTAAATTAATACCATATTCCCTCTATATATGATATCAAAGGTTTACTAAAAATCTTCTTTCAGAAAATAGCAGGAAAGATAAAAAAGGAAAGGAAAGGAAGAAAAGAAAAAAGGAAAAGAAAAGTTGAGGTAATTCTGGAGTTGTCTTTAGAGTTGCAACCATGTAGGTGTTTCCTTCCTAGCAGCTAAACATAAAGTAGACATGATACCAAACATGATTCACAAAAGACATAGAATGTTTAAGAGAAAAGCTACTTAACTGGTATTTGGAACAGAGGACCCTAAGGGCCAGTTTATGGTTGAAGAGCATGGCGGTGGCTAATATGGATACGGGGTATGAATCATTCAAATTATGACTGATATTGGACATACATAGGCCTGCTAGTCAGCACAAAATAGCTACACTCACTGTTCCAGGAACCATAAAATAAACAGCAAGGTAGTTTGTTATATGTCAACTCCTGGAAGAATGCCACTTTTGTGTGTGTGTGTTCTGTATAAATTTGGGCTTGGAGTCAAGACCCTTGGCCTAAGACTCTACGTTTATCAACCTGCCTGTATGTGTGTGTCTGTAGACCCATGTGTCTATCTCCATGAGGGCTGTGTGGCAGTCTGTGCATGTCTGGTCCTATGCCTGCCTCTGTGGAGCTCATCTGAGCCTCCATATGATTGGGTGCCTGATGGTGCCAGCAAATAAAATGCATCTTATATGCCCCTCACAATCTTTTTAGCTTCCTGGCCTCCCACTGCTCTCTTCCATTCCTGGCATCTGAGAATGGACCTTGCATTTGAGATGCATACATCTGAGAGCAGATTTTCTATGGTTGGGTAGAGAGAGGGGCAATGGAGGAAGGTCATTGTAAGACATATGCTATGAGTTATGGTTTATGCCAATAAACCATATAAAACTTTTGGTTTATGCCAATCTCTGTGCACTCAGTTAAATTATGTAGTGCCTAAGCCTCATTTAGTGTAAGGTACCTTCACTGAATGGGTAGGAGGTACTAAATAGAGCAATCCAAATCTCCAGCTCTGATAATCTCACAACCTGGCTCTAAGAGTAACACTTAAAGAGAACCCAGAACAGACATGAAAACCAGGTTATACGAATGGATGGATAGGTTGAGCTAAGAAGAGAGATGGAAAGTTCATGAGCAAGGTAGAAAGATTTTTCTTGGTATAAACACTGCTTTGTGTCAAATTACATGTTGAAATATTGTAATTCTCCGGAAATAGATTGCAAGAAATACTACCTTGCCAATTCAGGTAACATGTAATGCCTATTCTCTCCATAATAACACGTCATGTAGAATACTTAATAGGAATCTGGGTAAACATATCTTACCAGTCAAATTATTGTGTACATACATATCTAATAGGCCCAGCTAAAGTTGAAAAATTGTAAAAGAAAAAATAGCACATTTTATTATCTGCTGTGACTTTCAATACTGAATATGAGACAAAAATCTAGTTCACATATTTTTGATGATAGATATAGAAAGCTGAAGCAACTATCAATGAAATTCTTGTTGTGGGAAATACACTGCACTCTGTGTGTTTTTCATTAGTAGGATTAGTCTATGTCGACTAGATCTTTACTGAAATTACATTTACCACATTTCAAAGCTTTATGATAACACTGTTACAAAGTCATGTTCTATTTTAAAAAATAAACATTTATGGAACACCTGGAACCAGGTGCTAGGACTCTGTAGTGAACGACAGAGTCAAAATCTCTACCTTATGTTAGAGGTTATGGACGAAAAGCAGTGAGCCAATATAAATATGATGAGAAAAACTATGTAGAAACATGTGAGTACATAGCTAGAGATGGGGGATGGGGACAAGCTCTATTTCACAAGGTAATTGAGGAAAAGCTTGTCTATGAGATTCATTTAAGCAAACATCTGAATCGAGAAATATGCTCAGGCAGTTTGAGAACAGCATGGAGTAACTATGATTGGAACAGAGTCAGATAATTACTGTGTGATGAGAGCTGAACCATGGAAGATACCAAGGAATATGAACAGGACATCAATTTTACTCTAAGACAGAAAAGAAACCTTTATGAGGTTTAAACAAAGGAGTGATATGATATTATTGATTTCATTCCCTTTTTTCCTTCCTTCCTTCTTTCCTTTCTTTCTTCTTCTCTTCCCTCCTTCCTGTGTGTCTGTCTGACTATGTGGCCCAGGTTAGCCTGAAACTGCCAGTCTAACCCAAGTATTAGGATTATAAGTGCGATACCACCACACCTTCATTACTTCTATTTTAATTTATGGTGAGAAAGGGAAGAAAATTAGTCTTCTGGTGTAGGAGGGTCCTTCTGTATTTGGGTTGCTTTTATTGGTTAATAAAGAAACTGCCTTGGCCTTTTGATAGGGCAGAACTTAGATAGACAGGGAAAGAGAACAGGATACTGGGAAGGGGACAGAGTTAGAGAGAGCCGCGTGCCATGAAGCTGCCAGGTCAGACACGCTGAATCTTTCCCGGTAAGCCACAACTCGTGGTGACACACAGATTATTAGAAATGGGTTAAACAAATATGTGAGAGTTAGCCAATAAGAGGCTAGAGCTAATGGGCCAGGCAGTATTTAAATGAATACAGTTTCCATATAATTAAACAAATTGATGAAAAAACATACAAAAAATTGGAAGATATCAGCAAATCACTTGAAGAAAACCAAGAAAAAGAAATCAAACATGTAAAAGAAACTATCCAGGACTTGCAAATTGAAATAGAAATAATAAAGAAAACACAAGCTGAAGGAATTATAGAAACAGAAATCATGAGAAAAAGAGCACGAACCACAAACACAAGCATGAAAAACAGAATACAAGAAATGGAAGAGAGAATCTCAAGCACCGAAGATACAATAGAGGAAACAGACTCATCAGTTAAACAAAACATTAAATCTAACAAAAGCTTAACCCAAAATATCCAGGAAATATGGGACACCATGAAAAGGCCAAATCTTAGAATAATAGGTATAGAAGAAGGAGAAGTTCAGCTCAAAGGCACAGAAAATTTATTTAACAAAATCATAGAAGAAAACTTTCCAACCTAAAGAAAGATATGCCTATGAAGATACAAGAAGCTTACAGAACACCAAATAGAAAGAATCAAAACACAAGTTCCCTTACCACAAAATAATCAAAACACTAAACATGCAGAGTAAAGAAATAATATTAAGAGCTGCAAAGGAAAAAGGCCAAGTAACATAAAAAAGATAGACCTATCAGAATTACACCTGACTTCTCACTGGAGACAATGAAAGCCAGAAGGTAATGGTCAAGCATTATGCAGACATTAAGAGACCACGGATGCCAGCCCAGACTACTATACCCAGCAAAACTGTCAATCACCATAGAAGGACAAAACAAAATAATCCATGACAAATCTAGATTTCACCAATACCTAGCCACAAACCCAGCCCTACACAAAATACTAGAAGGAAAACTCCAACCCAAGGAAGATGGCTACACCAACAAAAACACAGATAATTGATGATTTCATAACAGCAAATCCTGAAGCAGAAAAATGCACAAATTAACATCACCAATGATGAAAATTAAATTAACAGGAGATGACAACCACTGGTCATTAATATCCCTTAATGTAAATAGACTCAACTCATCTATAAAAAGGCATAGGCTAACAGAATGGATACGAAAACAGAATCCATCCTTCTTCAGCATACAAAAAACGCATCTCAAACTCAAAGACAGACATCGTCTCAGAATAAAGAGCTGGGAAAAAATATACCAATTAAATTGACCTAAGAAACAAGAGGGTATAGCTATCCTAATATCTAACAAAATAAACTTCAAGCTACAATCAGTCCAAAGAGACAAACAAGGTCATTTCATATTAGTCACAGGAAAAATCCATCAAGAGGAAATTTCAATACTGAACATCTATGCCCCAAATACAAGGGTACTCTCATATGTCAAAGAAACAATTCTAAAGCTTAAATCATACATTAAACCCCACACACTAATAGTGGGAGACTTCAACACTCTCCTCTCACCACTGGACAGGTCAATCAGACAAAAACTTAATAAGAGAACTAACAGATGTTGTGACTCAAATGGACTTAACAGACATCTATAGAATATTCCATCCAAACAGAAAAGAACATACCTCCTTCTCAGCACCTCATGGAACTTTCTCAAAAATTGACCACACACTCAGAAACAAAACAAACCTTAACAAATAGAAAAAAAATTAGAATAACCCAATGTACCTTATCAGATCTCAATGGTTTAAAACTAGAAGTCAACAGCAATACTAATTCCAGAAAACCCACAAACACATGGAAATTAAACAATGCTCACCTGAATCATCAATTGGTCAAGGAAGAAATAAAGGGGGAAATTAAAGACTTCCTAAAATTCAATGAAAATAATCACACAACATACCCAAATTTAAGGGACACAATGAAAGCAGGGTTAAGAGGCAAATTCATAGCACTAAACGCCTACATAAAGAAGCTAGAAAAATTCCACACTAGTGAATTAACAGAACATTTGAAAACTTTAGAGCAAAAATAAGCAAACCCACCTAAGAGAACTAGATGGCAAGAAATAAAGCAAGAGCTGAAATCAACAAAATAGAAACAAAGAAAACAATACAAAGAATCAATGAAACAAAGAGTTGGTTCTTTGAGAAAATCAACAAAATAGACAAACCTTTATCCAAACTAACCAAAAGAAAGAGACATAATATCCAAATTAACAAAATCCGAAATGAATAGGGGGACATAACAACAGACATGGAGAATCATCAGGTCATATTTTGAAAACCTATACTCCACAAAATTGGAAAACTTAAAGGAAATGGACAACTTTCTGGATAAATATCACTTACCAAAATTAAATCAAGACCAGATAAGCAAATAAACAAACCTTTAACTGCTGAAGAAATAGAAACAGTCATCAAAATTCTCCCAACCAAAAAAAGCCCAGGACCAGATGGTTTCAGCTCAGAATTCTACAAGACATTCAAAGAACTAATACCAATACTCCTCAAATTTCTCCACACAATAGAATCAGAAGGAACATTGCCAAACTCTTTTTATGAGGCTACAATTAACCCTGATACCCACACCACAGAAAGACATTACTAAGAAAGAGAATTACAGACCAATCTCACTCATGAACATTGATGCAAAAATACTAAATAAAAAACAGGCAAATTGAATCCAAGAACACATAAGAAACACCATCCGCCATGATCAAGTCGGCTTCATCCCACAGATAAAGGGATGGTTCAACATATGAAACTCTGTCAATGAAATCCACCATAGAAACAAGCTGAAAAATAAAAACCACATGATCATCTCATTAGATGCCGAAAAAGCTTTTGACAAAATACAGCATCCCTTCATGATAAAGGTCTTGGAGAGAGCAGGGATACAAGGAACATACCTAAACATATTAAGGCAATATACAGCAAGCCAATGGACAACATCAAACTAAATGGAGAGAAACTCCCAGCAATTCTACTGAAATCAGCAACAAAACAAGGTAGTCCACTCTCTCCATATCTATTCAATATAGTTCTTGAGGTCCTAGATAGAGCAATAAGACACCAAAGGGAGATCAAAAAGATACAAATTGGAAAAGAAGAAGTCAAACTCTCACTGTTTGCTGATGATATGAGAGTTTACATAAGCGATCCCAAAAATTCTACAAGGAACTTCTACCACTCACAAACACTTTCAGTAATGTAAGCAGGATACAAGATTAACTAAAAAAAAATCAGTAGCCCTCCTGGACACAGATAATAAAAGGGCTGGGGAAGAAATCATAGAATCAACACTCTTCACAATAGCCTCAAATAGCATAAAATATCTCAGGGTAACTCTAACCAAACAAGTGGAAGACTTGTATGACAAGAACTTTAAATCTTTGAAGAAAGAAATTGAAGAAGACACTAGAAAGTGGAAATATATCCCATGCTCTTGGGTAGGCAGAATTAACATAGTAACAATGGCAATCTTACCAAAAGCAACCTGCAGATTCAGTGCAATGCCTAACAAAATCCCAGCAAATTTCTTCAAAGACCTCGAAAAAATGGTTCTCAACATCATATGGAAAAGCAAAAAACCCAGGATAGCCAAAACAATCCTGTACAATAAAAGAACTTCTGGAGGCATCACAATCCCTGACTTCAAATTCTACTACAGAACTACAATACTGAAAACAGCCTGGTATTGGCATAAGAACAGAAAGGAGGACCAATGGAACCAAATAGAAGACTCGGTATCAATCCACACATCTTTGAACACCTGGTCTTTGATAAAGAAACAAAAAATATCAAATGGAAAAAAGAAAGCATATTTACCAAATGGTGCTGGCATAACTGGATATCAACATGTAGAAGAATGAAAATAGACCCATATCTATCACCATGTACAAAACTCGAGTACAAATGGATCAAAGACCTCAACATAAAGCCAGCCACACTGAACCTTATAGAAGAGAAAGTGGGAAGTACATTTGAACACATTGGCACAGGGAACCACTTCCTAAATATAACCCCAGTAGCACAGACACTGAGAGAAACAATTAATAAATGGGACCTCCTGAAACTGAAAAGCTTCTGTAAAGCAAAGGATATGGTCAACAAGACAAAATAACAGCCTACAGAATGGGAAAAGATCTTCACTAACCCCACATCAGACAGAGGTCTGATCTCCAAAATATACAAATAACTCAAGAAATTGGACACCTAAAGATCACATAATCTAATAAAAAAATGGAATATAGACCTAAACAGAGAACTCTCAATAGAGGAATGTAAAATGGTTGAAAGACACTTAAGGAAATGTTCAACATCCTTAGTCATCAGAGAAATGCAAATCAAAACAACTCTGAGACTCCATATTACACCTGTAAGAATGGCCAAGATCGAAAACACTGATGATAACTTATGCTGGAGAGGTTGTGGGGAAAAGGGAACACTTCTGCACTGCTGGTGGGAATGCAAGCTGATACAACCCCTATGTATGTCAGTGTGGTGATTTCTCAGAAAATTAGGAAACAACCTTCTTCAAGTCCCAGTAATACCACTTTTGGGTATATATCCAAAGGATGCTCAATCGTGCCACAAGGAATGTGCTCAACTATGTTCATAGCAGCTTTGTTTGTCATAGCCAGAACCTGGAAACAACCTAAATGCCCCTCAACCAAAGAATGGATAAGGAAAATGTCGTACATTTACACAGCAGAAAAAAATAACGACATCCTGAATTTTGCAGGAAAATGGATGGAGCTAGAAAACATTATTTTGAGTGAGGTAACCCAGACACAGAAAGACAATTATCACATGTACTCACTCATAGGTGGTTTTTAAACATAAAGCAAAGAAAGCAAGCCTACAAACCACAATCCCAGAGAACTTAAACAACAATGCGGACACTAAGAGAGACTTACATAGATCTAATCTACATGGGAAGTAGAAAGTATAAAAAGACAAGATCTCCTGAGTCAATTGGGAGCATGGGGACCTTGGGGCAGGATTGAAGGGGGGACTGGAGAGGCAGTGAGGGGAGCAGAGAAAAATGTAGAGCTCAATAAATATCAATAAAAAAGGAAAAATATGTTATTATTCTTAAGTAAATAGCTCCATAATCACATAGTTTGGCATTCACCAATGAATAACTATACCACAAAAAAAAAAAAATAGAATGCCACCACATTGCAATTTTTTCCAAGACTGGGTTTCTCTGTAGCTTTGGAGCCTGTCCTGGAACTCACTCTGTAGACCTGGCTGGCTGAACTCACAGAGACCAGCCTGCCTCTGCCTCCTGAGTGCTGGTATTAAAGGTATGTGCCACCACTGACCAGTCTCCGCATTGTAATTTTTATACTGCTTGAAAGATTTTGCTGGCATATATGAGCTGTATGGAAAAATATAAAATTAAGAGAAGGAAAACATCAGGACATCAGGAAAGATATAGAAGGAATGAGAGAAGGAAAACACCAGGAAAGATGTAGAAGAAAAATTAGAAGGAAGACATCAAGAGAGATAGAAGGGATATACCTAGATAGAGGTAAGAAAAGAAAGAACAGACAGAAAATGATAGAAAGACCCTAAGAATGTGTGTGTGTGTGTGTGTGTGTGTGTGTGTGTGTGTGTGTGTGTGTGTGTGTGCTTTCCCTTCTTCACTGGCCCCAGTGAATTCAGTTTAATCCCCCTTGTTGGCTCCAGAGAATTAAATTTTACTCTCTCAGATAGAAAAATCAGATAGGCTCCCCCCCCAAGCTCTGAGCTGCTGGAGGCTGGTTCTCGTGGTAGAAATAGGATCAGGTTGGGGTTGTTGAGAGAGAAAGTAGAGGGAGAGACATCTGAAATTCCGGGGCATTTGGAAGTGGTGTGGAAACCTAGTGCTGCGGAAACTTCCTGGAATCTATGATGATGACTCTAGAAAGAACGCCTACTAATAGAGGATATGGAGTCTTAACTGGCCATCTTTTGTAGCCAGACAAGGCTTACAGTGGTGGGACTGGGTTACATTTGGTTGAATTGTTGTCCAAAGAGGTACCTTTGAGATCTCTAAACAACCTAGGCTGATCCTAAGGACAAAAGGTCATCATGCTTTGAAATCTGACTGTGGGATCCCATTGCTGAAGATAACCTCTACATAGCTCATTGAATATAGAGAGGTAGATTTGGTGAGGGCTTGCAGCCTTCTCCCCTACATTCTAGTCTCTTTGGCATGAGAAGGTACTTTGCAGGTTACAGAAAGAAAAATCTAGACATCAACCAAGCTGCAAAACCCTCCACCACTTACAACCTACCCTGCCTATAAGATGTACTAGGACAATAGTGGCACAGAACTTAAGGGAGTATCCAGCCAATGTTTGGGTTAACTTGATGTTCATGATGAGAGTGGGAGCCCATGCCCTATGTTCCCTGATGTTCAAGAACTGGAGACTGGATATCCAAGTGACCTATGATAGAACCAAACACTGGTAATAGAATGAAAATAATCAGTGAAATGATTCATAATAATATTCTGCTATACTCATAGATTGACGCCTTGTTCGATTGTCATCAGGAAGGCTTCTTCTGGCACCAAATGGTAACAGGTGCAGAGACCCACAGTCAGGCATTCTGTGAAGAGAGAATCTAAATTGGATGTCTCCTTTGGGTCCCTACTATTGAAGATTGGGGAACCCCAAAGAAGAAGAAAAAAAGACTACGGGAGCTAGAGAAATGGAGGAAACCAGGAGAACATGGGTCATGGAATCAACTGAACAGGGCTCATATGGGCTCAAAGAGACTGAAATTACAAGCATGGGGCCTGCAAGGATCCCCAACAGATCCTGTGTGTATATGTTCATTTGGTGTTTTGTAAGATTCCTAACAATTGGAGCCCATGTTTCCCTGACTCGTTCCCTTGCTCTCAAGACTCTTTCCCTCCTATTGGGTTCCCTTGTCCAGTTTGATATGAGGATATTTGATTTGTCTTTTTGTATCTTGTTTTGATGTATATGATTTTTTTCTTTTAGAGGCCAGTTCTTTTCTAAAGAAGAAGTGGAAGAGTTGTGGATAGGTAGGAGAAGGGAACTGGGGGAGGAGCTAGGAGGAATGGAGGGATATAAAACTATGGTTGGGATTATTGTATGAGAGAAGAATCTATTTCCAAAAAAAAATGAGATAATGAACCAAGTTTTGCCTAGTGTCATAGGT
The DNA here is from genome assembly GCA_004026605.1 of Ondatra zibethicus. Lineage (NCBI taxonomy): Eukaryota > Metazoa > Chordata > Mammalia > Rodentia > Cricetidae > Ondatra > Ondatra zibethicus. The sequence continues at coordinate 55,602 of PVIU01009916.1, read as the reverse complement.
TGTCAGAGGTTTCTGTCCCACCAGATCCTGCAGTCATTTATCTCAAAGAAATACAGAGAGGTCTACTAAATTAATAATAAACTGGTTGGCCTATTAGCTCCGGCTTCTTATTAACTAATTCTTACATCTTAAATTGGCCCATTATTCTTGTCTGTGTTAGTCATGTGGCTTGGTACCTTTATCATTGAAGCGTTCTCTTCTTGCTTCCTCTGCATCTGGATGATACTGTAGACTGAGCCTTTCCTCTTCCCAGAATTCTCTTGTTCTCATTGCCCCACCTCTATTTCCTGCCTTGTCACCCCACCTCTACTTCCTGCCTTTCACCCAGCCTATACTTCCTGCCTGACTACTGAGCAATCAGCACTTTATTAAAATACAAGTGACAAATCTTTACAAAGTACAAGACCATTGTCTCACAGCACTTCCCCCCTTTTTTCAAAACAAGAATGCTAAGTAAGTCTAATCTCCCTTGTTTAGCTTTCTTCCTGACCATTATCCATAACAACTTGTAACCAACACGCTAAACAAAGAAAAATATCCATAGTCTATTTTGGGAGATTGTGCACATAGTTTTCTAGGCTACTTTTTGCTGATTGGGGTTGCTGATAATCTTATGGGGACCTAAAGAAAATTTAGAATTATGGTCAAGTCCTGACTATAGTATCCTGTGAGGCTTGATCATCTCAGACAGCAGTCTTGAATCTGTTCTGGATGTAGAACTCAGGTATTTGGGCTATCTGCTCCTATGGGAGATTTCTCAGGGGGTCTTCCTTGATCAAACCTGATTTTTCTTAGCCCAGAATAAACCCACAGCCTCTCATTTCCTGTGGAAACAAAAACAAAACCTCTTCTCCAAAGTAACATATATTTTGACTTAAATTTTGAAGTCAAAGAATTTTCAAAATATATAATGTTATATTAATCCAGCAGCATTTGTAACCAAATGTCTTTTAGCAGCTGTTGTTCCTTCTGCAGCCATCAAACCATTCAAAGACAATACAATAACATACAATATCCAGACTCTTTGTGTATTTTCCATCTTTGCATGGCTTTATTTTAAACTCTATTTCTTTTATTTTTATTTTTAATTTTTGTGAGATTTTTGAGACTAGCTTTCTCTGTGTATCTTTAGCTGTCCTGGCACTCACTCTGTAGACCAGGTTGTCCTTGAACTCACAGAGATCCACCTGCCTCTGCCTCCCAAGTGTTGGGATTAAAGGTGTGTGACACCACACCTTGAACTGACAGAGATCTTCCTGCCTCTGCTTCCCAAGTGTTGGGATTAAAGGTGTGTGCTACCATATCCACATACTCTCTTTCTTTTTTGTTTTAAAGACTTTATTCTTTATATTTTTCTCTCCCAAGCCTACATATGTTTTTATATTCACTATAAACCATTTAGAGGTTTCTTTTGTCTGAATCTATCTTTCCTGTATATCTCTCTTTTTCTGACCACCTGAGTCTTTAATTTGCTAAGTGATATGCTAGGATTAAAGCTGTGGCTTTGATGGCTGGAACCACCTCACTCCTTAGCTTTCTGAGAGTCTAGCTTCATGGTGGAGGTACTGGCAGGAGCCATGTTTATTGCTACAACTCTAGGGAGTTTCAAGGTCTCTGCCATCACCAAGAAGCATGCTGTTGCCTATTCATAAACACCATTTTAGTGTTTGTGGTAGAGCCTCTTAAAAGGGCTGCAAAGTATTTGCAGCTAAAACTGAAACAGGAAGTCTCTCTTAAATGAGACATGCTTGCCTCTAGCAAACAGAGCCCACCTGAAGAAATGTTGCTACCAAGAAGCCGTGCTTAACTCTGTTCTTTTGTGTCTAGAATTACATCCCAAACTTCTCAGGTTTTAAGTGGATTTAGCTGTCTACGTTGGTGCCATTTGTTGTATTGGGATTTTCTGTATTGCCCAATCCCACAGTCATTCAATCTGAAATAAACACACAGAGGTCTATTACATTAATTATAAACTGGTCGGCCTATAAGCTCAGGCTTCTTCATAACTAATTCTTTTTTTCCTCTTTTTTTATTACTTTATAAATAATACCAATCAAAATTCCCACTTTCTCCCCTCCTCCCACTTCCCTCCTGCTCCCACACACATCCTCCTCCCACCCCCCTCCAGTACTGAGAGAGGGCAAGGCACCCTGTGGGAGGTCCAAGGCCCTGCCCTCTATATCCAGGCTTAGGAAGGTAAGCATCCAAATAGAATAGGATCCCAAAATGCTAGTACATGCAGTAGAGACAAATCCCAGTGCCATTATCATTGGCCCCTCAGTCTGCCCCAATTGTTAACCACATTCAGAGGGTCCAGTTTGATCCCATGCTCATTCATTCCCAGTCTAGCTGGATTTGGTGAGCTCCCATTAGGTCAGGCACACTATCTCAGTGAGTGAACCAACCCCTTGTGGTCCTGACTTCCTTGCTCATATTCTCCCTCTTTCTGCTCTTCAACTGGACCTTGGGAGCTCAGTCCAGTACTCCAATGTGGGTCTCTGTCTCCATCCATTGCCAGTCAAAGGTTCTATGGTGATATTCAAGATAGTCATCAGTCTGACTATGGGACAAGGCTAGTTCAGGCACCCTCTCCTCTGCTGCCCAGGGTCCTAGCTAGGGTCATCCCCATGGACTCCTGGGAACTCCTCCAGAGCCAAGTCTCTTGCCAACTCCAAAATGGCTCCCTCAATTAAGTTATCTCCTTCCCTGTTCCTATATCTGCCTTTCCTCCATCTCAATCATCCCATACCCCCAAGCTCTCCCCAACCCTCCCCGTTTTCCCTCTCTCCCCTTCTCCCCTTCCCTCCAGCCCCCTGCCCCCATGCTCCCAACTTTTGCCTGGCGATCTTTTCTGTTTCCAATTTCCAGGATAATGTATATATGTTTTTCTTTGGGTTCACCTTATTACTTAGGTTCTCTAAGATCATGAACTATAGGCTCAATGTCCTTTGTTTATGACTAGAATCCACTAATGAGTGAGTACATACCATATTCATATTTTTGAATCTGGGTTATCCCACTCAGGATAGTGTTTTCTACTTCCATCCATTTGCATGGAAAATTCAAGATGTCATTGTTTTTTTACCACTTAGTAGGATTGCTTATTAACTAATTCTTATATCTTAAATTGGATCATTATTCTTGCCTGTGTTAGTCACATGGCTTGGTAACTTTATCAGTGAGACAATCTCATCTTGCTTCCTCTGCATCTGGATGACAACTGCAGACTGAGCTTTCCTCTTCCCAGAATTCTCCTCTTCTTGTTGCCCCACCTCTATTTCCTGCCTGGTCACCCTGCCTCTACTTCCTGCCTAGTCATCCTGCTTATACTTCCTACCCGGCTACTGGTCAATCAGCATTTTATTAAAATACAAGTGACAAATTTTTACAAAGTACAAGACCATTGTCCCACAGCAATAGTACATACCTATAATCTCAGAATCCAGAGTTAGAAGCAAGAAGATTCAGAGCTCAAGGACAGTCTTGGCTAGGTAGCCAATTGGAGGCCAGCCTAGCCTTACATGAGAACATATCTCAAAAGGAAATTTAAACTTTATTTTGTCGGTTTCAGATAATCCATGGTTGGGCTAGATTTATTGCTTTTAGGCCTCTGGTTGGGGTTTTAGATGCCAATACCATTGAATAAATGACAGAGAAAAACACATACTTCGTGGTGAGGAAGTAAAAGAGACTCAGGTCCCACATTTCTGCTGAAGGTCATGAACCCAATGTTCTAAACTGTTCACTGGACCCCTAAACACCAATGACCCTATCACAGCCACAGCCACTATTCTTGGTAGCAATCCTTTAACACATGAACCTTTCACAGTTATTCAATACCTAAACTATAGCATATGGGTAGTGTAAATGTTATGGATACACTAGATAAAGAGATAACTTGTGTCCTACATGGAATGTTGCATGGCACATGGCACATAGTTTTATCACATTACTTATCTTCATATGCAATTTAAAAGTTATGACTTGTTTATTATTGAAATTTTCCATGGCTCATTAAAAGGAAAATTCCAAAATTATAGTTTTATTTTCTTTTGGTTTTCACTCTATACATCCCATCAAAGTGATATATTTAGACCATATACATTTTGAATGATCATTTTTATAGTTGGTACAACAGGTTCGGTGTATGGATCCCTCCTGAAGTTCATGTACTGAAATCATAATGAATGTGATGCTATTAGGAGGTAGGGCATTTGGGAGATAATTATATCATGAGTCCACAGGAATGGGGAAATACCTTTATGAAAGTGTCCTCATATAATTCTGACCTTTTTGTTACCAGGTGAGGATACAATAAAACAATAGCAGTTAGAAATTTCATAGTTCTAGAGACTGGGTAGTTTGTGGTCAAACTAGGAACTCTATGGTAAAGTCATTCTTATTGCCTTATTGCCTTCACATAGGGTGTCTAGGAGAGAAGACAGACAGAACTGATCTTTCTTCTCCTTTAAGGACATTTATTGTATCATGGTACTTCCACTCTCATGTTCTTTCATAACCAAATACTTCCCAAAAGACCAACCTCTAAATACAACTACATGATGTTTTCTAGGGAATTGGGTAACACAAACCTTCTTTATCTATCTGTTTAATGTCACTAGTGACCAGAGAAGTGCAAATTATAAGTTCCAAATACATAATATCAAGAAGTAAATACAGCTCCCATATATTGCTGATAGGGGCATAATGTGAGAATCTGGAAAAGTCTCTTGCAGTGTCTATTAAAGTTATATACATGTCTATATATGGCCAACAAATTCAGAAAGTTCACAGTCCACTGATAAGAAAATAGTCAACAAGGAATTTTACATGGATTTTTGAAAATATGTTCAAGAATATCTATGACACTACATATTTTGTCTTGAACTTTGAAGCTACAGAAAGGCTAACAGTGGTACATGTATAAACAATTGCATTAAATCTACACAAATATGTAGCATGAAAACAAGTGAATTGGATACAGCTATATGCAGGAAAAAGCACAATTTTCACATAGATGTAATGCAAAGAGAAAAAAGTGCCACAAAACAATGCTTGGTATATGATTTCACCTACACAAATTTCAGAAGAAAGCATGACAGATTACTATTACTTGTTTTGGTTAGGTTTCTACTGCTGTTATAAAGACCATACCAAACAGCAACCTGGGAGAAAAGGGTTTATTATGTCTTATGTGTTATAGCTTGTAATCTAGGAAACCAGGGCAGAACTCATGGTAGGAACCCAGAGGAAATAACCAAAGCAGAGGCCATGGAGCAACAACACTGATTACTGGCTTGCTTCACATGGCTTGTTTGGCCTAGCTTATTTTTCTTTCTTTTTTTTCTTTTTTGTCTGTCTATCTGTCTGTTTGCTTGCTTATTTTGAGACAGTGTTTCTCTGTGTAGCCCCAGTTGTCCTGGAACTCAATCTGTAGGTCAAGCTGGCCTCAAACTCAAAGGTTCTCTCAGACTGCTTTCTTTTACCATCTCGGACCATCCACAGTGGGGTGAGGCCCCCCACATCAGTCATCTACCAAGAAAATACCTGACAGACTTGCCTATGGGCCAGTCTTATGGAGGCATTTTCTCAGTTTAAGGCTTCTCTTCCCAAATGACTCTAGATTGTTTCAAGTTGACAAAACACTAGCCAAAAAGTAATATACTTGGGAAAATGAGGAACTGAAGGACACAGAGCAGGGGGTTCGAAATGCTTATTATGTTCTAATTCTTGATCTGGGTTGTCTACATATGTCTACATTCATTGATCACTATATTTGTAATGTGTTTATGAATATTGTAAGCATATTATATTTCAATAAGATAATTGAAAATTAAAAGTTTACTAAATAATTTGGCTACTGAATGCAGGCCATGTATCTCATTGTGGCATTTGATGTGGTCTCTATTTATCTGCCATGTGTGCAGTGCATGATCCTTAAGTATTTAGCCCACAGTCACTTCTCATTCCAGTTGTAATTTACACACATTAAACGTTCCAAATGTATAAAATCTATTCCTTGTCACTGATTATTGTCATTAAGCAATCAATTATTCAGGGAGTATTCAGGTGATAAACTGAAAATGGGGAAAAATAGACTATTCTTTCTTTTAGGCCATAGCCCAAGTGTCATCTCTCCTTCTAAGCCTTCCTTCATTCCTCAGATAAAAATGAACATACTGCATCCAGGCCACCAGAATTTTGAATATTCTTTTACTATGGCTTTTATCTTACTATATAGCAAAATTATTATAGGTATTTGTTTTGTTTCTGAGATCATGATAGTGATTATCCATTTGAAACATGGTAGAGAGTGCCTGTTTCATACTAAGCACCATGTGATTTTTTTTTAATTTTTTTAATTTTTTTTTATGAAAGAATGGATGTCTGAGTTTCTGAATGCAACACTAGCCCAACAAGGAACTTTGGCAGTCTTGTCCACAGTTTCTATTGCACCCAGACCATGATGTTGCTCACTGTCAATAATAGTTATTTGAAAAAAAGCCTGGTATCTTTTTCTGGTCACTGTGTCTTACTATTTATAATTTTGATGTTTTTATTTTGAAATATTATATTTATAAAGTAACAAAATAATCCAGAGAGTTCTCATATTGCCTTCATTCAACTTTTTCCTAATGTTAATATCTTATAAAGCCAGGATATAAAGATCAGTATTAAGAAATTATTGCTGAAACAGTACTAGTGACACACTGCAAGTTTTCTTTGAGTTTTGTCATTTGTCCATTAAAGTCCTCTTATTGTTCAATGATCCAGTGAAATATTTGATATTGAATTTAGTTTTAACAACACTTTTATCTCAATCAATCTAGGCTATTTATCATTCTCTTCTTAGTATTCATGACATTGTCACCTTTAAAGAGCTCTAACACTACTGACAGTACACTTGCAGAATGCCCCTCAATATGGTCAAGTGTGATGGTATCTTGTTATTGTATTCAAGTCATGCATCTGCAGAGCAATGCCACAGAGTTACTATGAGTTATACAGACAATATGTAAAGCAAATATGTCATATTAATGAGGATAGTCACTTTGATCATTTGTTTATATGTATACAACCTTGTTCATACTATATATAGTTACTATTTTTCTCTGTCCTAGTTACTGTCTGTCTCTGGGATAAACCACTGACAAAAACTAACTTAGGAAGGGAAGGGTTCACTGGGCTTACATATGTCCTAACCACAGTTTATCACTGATAGAAGTCAGGGCAGCATCTAAAGCCAGTAGATGAAAGACACCATGGAGAAACATTGTGTAGTGGCTTGCTTCCCCTGCCTTGCTCAACTTGGTTTTTACACAACTCAGATCCACCTACCCAGGTGTGGCATTGCCCATGGTGCACATAAACTCATACAAGCACAAACACAAAAAATAGATAGATAGATAGATAGATAGATAGATAGATAGATAGATAGATAGATAGATAGATAGACAGATGTTTAAAATTGTTTTAATTACAAAGGCTTTGATGGCTCTTTCCTATAAACCACATCTATTCTAGAAAGTGCTTTGTCCTTTCTTAATAAGTTTCTATTTTTGTTCCATAACTAACTTAAAGGAATGAGTTTTTCTCCATCTCTTTTCTTATTGGGATTTTAAATAACCTGTACTGTGTTTTTCTCTTAATCACAAATAAAATTGTCCTTGGGCTTAAAAGAAAATGGGTGTCTTTTTGCATCACAACTATTATGAAGATTGATTTAAATTATGATTATTACTAAAACCGAAGACATTAATAAACATAACTTTGAGCTAGGCCTTGGATCAGTGTATTTTAATGCTGAACTCAAGTTTCAAAATGATTAGTATCTGTGAGAAGCATGGCACAGCTCTAAGCTTAGCATTCTGGAGGCTGAGACAAAAAGATCCAGAAGTTTTAGGCCAGCCTGTGGCATATAAGGAGAACTTGTCTCAAATAATTATTTAAATTTGTGATCAAATTTTTTTAATCGTGAGATTTACTCGAGAGTTTTCTTATGAAAATTGAAATTTAGTAAATTTAAGAATACTCCAAAGACAAACAATTAAGGATGGATAGCTAATTGTAGTATTATCACATGACAGAGTATTAGGCAGACATTTAAAATCAGGTGTTAACATATGTACATATCTTGAAAGATACTGACAATCTTTATAAACAAGGAAATTTTACTAGTATATAAAATTATGAAATTATAACTAAAATATGGTTGCAGACAAACGATATTGATTTTGATTTGTTTGTTTTACTTTTGGAGACAGTGTCTCATTGTATTGCTCAGGCTGGCCTTAAACTCCCAGATTCCAGTGAATGTTCTTCCATGGTAGCTGCATTTATAGGCATACTCCACTGTGCCTAGCTAGACAATGATTTTTGATCTTTTTGTTTTGTTCAGTTTTGGGTTTTTATTTGTTTGTTTGTTTTTGTTTGAGATAGGGTCTCAGTATGTTACTCTGGCTATTCTGGAAGTCATATAAACCAGGCTGTCCTTGAACTCTCAAAGATTTCCCTGTGTCTGTCTCCCAGGTACCGGGACTAAAGGTATACATCACCATGCTTAGCATGTCTTGACAGTTTGAATGTAAACAAAATTAGCAATTTAATTGGAAATTAAAGGATTATCATTCATTGTCTTTGTGACTTTCATTTTAGGAAATGGAACCACAGAGTGCACATTACTGTACATTAACTTTATAAATTGTAACTGGAAATATTTCCAATAATCAGAAAATTATATAAATGCGTCTTGTTTTGGTTTAAATCCAGAATGTCTTCAATTGGCTCGTGTTTTTAATGTTCAAAGCCTAGTATGACCCTAATTTGAAACCTGTGGAGCATTTAGGCAGTGGAGGCTAGCTGCTAGAAATATACCACTAGGAATGAAAATTTAAAGGCAATGGCTTGGCCCTATTTCTGGTCTTACCTCTGCCTCCTGGTCTGTTCTATGTGAACAAGCAGCTGCTGCACATGGCACAGATGGAGCAACTTCTACTGATGATAACAAGATGACCAACTCTGACCACTCCCTTGTGCAGTGTTTGGGGAATATATTGTCACAGCAATGAGAAACAAACTAATACAGAGAAATTTGCCTTTTACTTACTAACTCACCAAGGACACCTCTATCTTACTAAGAGTTTTCATAAATCTTTAGTGCCCAAGCCGATCTCAACTGTTTCTTTAGTTAACCATGTGTCTTAAATTTCCCCCAAAGGGAAATGTCCTGCGATTTCTTTTCTGATTTTCTTATTGTCTCTCAGTTGCTCACACTCAGGCCCTGGCCCTTAGTCCCCTTTCCAATTAGTCTCCTTTGTGTACCTCTTAGAGTTACTGTATTGAAAAGTCATGCCTTGGAATAGCCCCTCTTGCACTCTAAATCTATACCTGGTAAACCCAGAAAGTCCTGTACATCCTTTCACCACATGGTTGTAAATTAATGACTCTTAATTCTCTTACTCCAGATTGTTTCTGTTGTGTTACATCTAGTTGACTTACAACCTAATTAGGTTTAAGCTGTCTGCAGCTGCGTTCATTTTATATTCTGCCCATCTCTTCCACATGTCATTTTCTGTCCTCTATGTTGAATATTTCTATCAAAAGCAACATCATCCCACATCTGGTCACCCAGGATTCTCCCTTGGTGTGGGACAATGGTCTTGTACCCTGTAAAGATTTGTCACTTATACTGTGTTACTGGAAAAGGGGGGGGGGGGTAAGGACACAATTCAAAGAATCCCAAGCTAACTCCAAAAGATTTCAATTGTATTTCTTTATTATAAAGGGAAAACTTACAGAACAGGAAAAAGGATTCCAACCTCAGGTATATAACGTGTGAACCAGAGAGAGAGAGAGAGAAAGAGAGAGAGCCCTGGGCGGGTGGTAGTCTTTCTCTGGGTAAGCAAAAGGTTACTCCCTAACCTGGTCCAGCCTCTTAAAATTTATTGGCTGAAGGATGTTCCCCATCACCACTGGTTTAATAAATTCCTGATTGGCTAGTAGCCAGGCAGGAAGTTGTTGTATGACGGGCCTGGTTGTTTCTATCCTCCCACCAGGTCCCCCAGCCGTTTAGGTCCCAAGGAAAAATTACACAGAGAATCTAGTCTAGGTTATAAACTGATTGGCCCATTAGCTCAGGCTTCTTATTAGCTCTTGTAGCGTACATAGCCCATTATTCTTATCTATGTTAGCCACATGGCTCAGTACCTTTCTCAGCAGGGCAGGTCACATCCTGCTTCTTCAGTGGTCCAGGCCAGGAGTGCCAAGAGAGCTTCCTGCTCCCCAGAATTCTCCTGGTCTAATAGCCCCACCTCTAAATCCTGTCTGGTTGACCCACCTATACATCCTGGCTAATGGCCAATCAGCGTTTATTTATATCATGATTGACAGAATATAGACATTCTCCCACACCACTTCCCCCTCTTTTTTTTTTTAAACAAAGGAAAATATCCATAGTCTATATTTTGGGAATGTGGGCGTAGTATTCCAGGCTACTTCCAGCTGTTTGGGGGCGCTGATAATCTTATGGGGACCCAAAGAAAATTTAGAGTTACGATCAAGTCCTGACTGGAGTATCCTGTGAAGCTTGATCATCTCAGGCAGCAATCTTGAATCTGTTCTGGATGTAGAACTCAGACATCCGGGCCATCTGTTCCTATCAAATCTGAGTTTTCTTAACTCAAAATGAATCCACAGCCTCTCATTTCCTGCGGAAACAAAAACAAAATCTCTTCTCCAAAGTAACATATCTTTTGACTTCAATTTTGAAGTCAAGGTATTTTCAAAATACCTATCTTGGATTAGTTCAGCAGCATTTATAAGCAAATATCTTTTAGTAGCTGTTGGTCCTTCCTCAGCATTCAAACAATTCAAAGAGAGCATAATAGCATACAGTATCAAGATTCTCTGTGTATTTTCCATCTTTATGCGGCTTTATTTTAACCTCTATTTCTTTTATTTTTACTTTTAACTTTTGGCTTTTTGAGACAGGTTCTCTGTGTATCTTTGTCCTGGAACTCACTCTGTAAACCAGGCTGTCCTTGAACTCACAGAGATCTGCCTGTCTCTGCCTCCCCAGTGCTGGGATTAAAGGTGTGTGCTACCACACCTTGAAGTCACAGAGGTCAATCTACCTCTGCCATCACACCTTGAAGTCACAGAGGTCAATCTACCTCTACTTCCAAGTGTTGAGATTAAAGGTGTGTACCACCACACTCAACTACTCTCTTTCTTTTTTAAGAACTTTAATAATTAGCCTGCATATATTTTTAACACACAGTAAACCATTTAGAGGTTTTCTTCGTCTTTGAATCTCTCTTTTTCTGACTACACGAGTCTTTAATTTACCAAGCAATATGGATAGGATAAAAACTGTGGCTTTGACAGGTAGATCCAGCCCATTCCTTAGCTTTATGAAATTTCAGCCTCATGGCGGAGGTACTGGCTATAGCCACGTTTATCGCCACAACTCTATGGCATTTCAAGGTCCCTGCCAGCAAGCAAGCTGCAGCATTCTGCTCACAGACCACATTCAAATGTTCCCTGGCCGGACCACCTGCCTGAAAGAGTCAGTTTGCCCTGGCAGGTCAGCCCAGAATGCCAGCATTTTAAAACGGCGCAGCTTTTTTCCTGCTACAGCTGAAAACCGAAAAGCATGCAGTCAGCTTTTTATCAACACCATTTAAGTGTTTCTTGGCAGGACCTCTTTAAAAAGCTGCAAAGCTTTACAGCTAAAGCTGAGTCAGGAAGCCTCTCTTAGATGAGAGCGCTTGCTTGCCTTTAGCAAGCAAAGCAGACACAAGAAATTGCTGCTACCAAGAAAACATTCTTTACTCTATTCTTTCCCAAGCACTCTCAGGCTTTCTGTGGATGCAGTTATCCACCTGGGCGCCATTCTGTTGTGTGAGGGGCCTGCTTGTTGGGGTTTCTGTCTCACCCGGTACCCCACAGCTGGCAAGCCCCAAAGAAAAATCACACAGAGTCTATGTTAGGTTATAAACTGATTGGCCCATTAGCTCAGGCTTCTTATTAGCTCTTGTAGCGTACATAGCCCATTATTCTTATCTATGTTAGCCACATGGCTCAGTACCTTTCTCAGCAGGGCAGGTCACATCCTGCTTCTTCAGTGGTCCAGGCCAGGAGTGCCAAGAGAGCTTCCTGCTTCCCAGAATTCTCCTGGTCTAATAGCCCCACCTCTAAATCCTGTCTGGTTGACCCACCTATACATCCTGGCTAATGGCCAATCAGCGTTTATTTATATCATGATTGACAGAATATAGACATTCTCCCGCACCAGGAAGTATAGGTGGGGCGACTAGAACAGGAGAATTCTGGGAAGAGGAAAGGCTCAGTCTGCAGTTGTCACCCAGATGCAAAGAGAGTAAGATGAGAATGCCTCACTGATAAAGGTAACAAGCCACTTGGCTAACACAGACAAGAATTGTGGGTTAATGTAAAATGTAAGCATTAATAAGGAGCCTTAGGTAATAGGCCAACCAGTTTATTATTAATGTAGACCTCTGTGTGTTTCTATGGGACTGAATGGCTGTGGGACCAGGCGGGACAGAAACCTGTCAACTTTCCCTCTTTAAGTTCAGGAATCTAACATCTAATCAACCATTAAGGCAACACAACTGCAACTCTATGACATATTCTGACTCTATTCTCCTGTATTCACACTTACCATCATTACCTATAGTGGTGTAGAAATATTATCATGCATAATCCCTGCTTCAGTGAGCTGTCTCTAACTGCATACCTTTCCTTCTCCAGCCTATTTTATAAATCCTGGCCAGGAATGCAGGTAGGCTAAAAGCAGATCTTGATCACTACACTACATCCATTCCTCCAAATCTAGTTCCTCAGTCTCATCCTTAGCTCTGCAGTGGAACATCTGTTGCAGCCACCCTACATCCTCATCCATCTCCAGTGGATTATACAGATCTTCCCCCTTCAAACTTTCTTCACCTGGCCCATTATTATGACCCAATTCCCAATTATAGCAAACACTCCCTGGAAATCTAGAGGACACTCTGACCATAGAATCAAGTAAGACAGCTACATGAATTCATCTTTCCCTTCATTGCCCAAAGTCAACCCCTCACCCCAGTCTCATACCCAGTTCTGTAGCAGTCTTTCTGCTGTGTCCTCTCCTCACTCTCTTCTTCTATTCTCAGGGGACAAATTAAACAGACCTGGTGGAACACCCTGCATTCTTTTCTCCTGTTAACCCCCTTAGCCCCACCAATCCCATACCCAATTCTAGGTGTCATCCCCCAATAAGCAGAAACACATTTTTCCTGAGACAACCAGTGTCCACATCTATCAAGACCCTAGAAGGTTGTCCTACAAGCAACACACAGCTACCACACTCCGCTAAGAACCAGAGAGGGGACAAAAACCAAGGAACAACACACTCAGCAATCAAAAACTAGAACAGGTATCAGTAGCTATAATTACAATACCTCTAGTCTCGGATGTCTAGATGCCAGCATGAAAATACAATCATTGATTGTGGGTGTTATTAACAGCCAGCACAATATATCTTCACTAGAGTCCACAACCACAACAGAACCTGAATATTCCAACATACCTGAAGCATAAGAAAAAGACTTTAAAACCACCTGTGTGAAGATAATAGAGGTCCTTGAAGAGAAAATATATAAATGACTTAAAGAAATCTATAAAAACACAATTCAATAGTGGGAGGAAATGAATAAAACCATTCAAGGCCTAAACGTGGAAATAGAATCAATAAAGAAAATCAAAACAGGAAAATCTGGAAATAAAAAATTTAGGAAATTAACAGGAACTACAGAGGCAAGCTTCCCCAACAGAATATAAGACAAGAAAGAGAGAAACTCAAGTGTTAAAGATGTTATAGAAAAATGCAGATATGTCAGTCAAAAAACAACATCTTGAATTTTGCAGGCAAATGGATGGAGCTAGAAAGCATCATTTTGGGTGAGGTAACCCAGTCCCAGAAAGACAATTATCACATGTACTCACTCATAAGTGGTTTGTAAACATAAAGCAAAGAAAACCAGCCTACAAATCACAACCCCAGAGAACTTAGACAACAATGAAGACCCTAAGAGAAACTTACATAGATCTAATCTACATGGGAAGTAAAAAAAAGACAAGATCTCTCTTACAAGAGATCTTTTTTTACAAGAGTAAATTGGGAATATGAGGACCTTGTGAGAGAGTTGAAGGGGAGAGGAGAGGCAGGGAGGGGAGCAGAGAAAAATGTAGAGCTCAATAAAAGAAGTCATTTAAACAAAGAAAGAAATGTAAAAAAAATGTTAAATATAAAAACACCTGGCACAAAACATCCAGGAAATCAGGAACACTATATGAAGACCAAATCTAAGAATAATAGGACTAGATTAATAGAGAAAGAAGACAAAACTCATGTCAAAGGAACAGAAAATATTTTCAGCAAAATCATAAAAGAAATTTCCCTAACCTAAAAAGGAGATGCCTATCAAGGTAAAAGAAGAATACAGAACACCAAATAACCTCAATAAGAAAAAAATATCTCCTAGCACCTAATAATCCAAACACTAAATTTACAGAAAAAAAAGAATATCTAAATCTGCATAGGAAAAAAAGATCAAGTAATGTATTAAAAAACCAGACCTATTGGAATTATACAATACTTCTCAATAGAGACTTTAAAAGCCAGAAGGGTCTAGACAGATGTGCTGCAGACTCTAAGAGACCATATAGGCCAGGCTACTATACCCCGGACAACTTCAAATCACCATAGAAGAAGAAAATCACCATAGATGGAAAAAAAGACATTCTGTGATAAAACCAAATTTAAGCAATATCAATCTACAAATCTAGCCCTAAGAAGGTTCTAGAATCAAAACTCCAACCTAAAGAGGTTAACTACATAAAAGAAAACACAGTAAATAAATAATCCTAGCCTGCAAAGTTAAAACAGGGGAAGGTCAAACACACACACAACAACAACACCTACAAAATACAAAATAACAGGAATCAACAATCATTGACCACTGATCTCTCTCAACATCAACAGCTCAATTCCACAATAAAAAGACACAGGCTAACATAATGCAAGCAAAAAACAGGATTCATCCTTCTATTGCATTCAAAAACATACCTTCATATCAAATATAGACATCACCTCAGATTAAACAGATAGAAAAATATATTACATGCAAATGGACCTAAGAAGCAAACTGGTGTGGCCATTTTAATATCAGATAAAATAGACTTCAAACTACACCTAATCAGATGAGATGGAAAAGGACACTAAACACTCATCAAAGTAAAAATTCACAAAGAGGACATTTCAGTTCTTAATGTCTATGTACCAAACACAAGAGCCCACAACTTTGCAAAAGAAGAACTAATGCAGCTTAAATCATATATTGACCCTCACACCCTGATAGTAGGAGACTTCTATCCCAGTCTTCCCAATAGACAGGTCACCCAGGCAAAAACTAACAAAGAAATATTGGAGTTAATTGACATTATGAACCAAATGGACCTAATAAATATTTATAAAATGTTTTACCCCCAAATAAAAAAAATATATCTTCATCTCAGCACCTAACAGAATTTGCTCCAAAACTAATACCCAAATACAAATCAAGTCTCAACAGATAAAATAAAATTTGAAATAACAACCTATATCCTATCAGACCACCACTGATAAAATCTGGATATCAACAACAACAGAAACAACAATAAGTGTACATACTCATAAAAACTAAACAACTCTTTACTGAATGAAAATCAGGTCAAGACAGAAACTAAGAAAGCAATGAAAAGCAACTTTCTAGAATTTAAAATAAATAAAACTGAATGCACAACATACCCAAACTTATGAGACACAATAAAGGCAATTCTAAATGGCAAGTTTATAGCACTAATTGTCTACATAAAGAAATGAAGATATTTCATACTAGCAACTTAACAGCACACCTGAAAGCTCGAGCACCAAAAGAAGATAGCTTACCCAAAAGGAGTAGAAGGCAAGAAATAATCAAACTCAGGGTCAAGAACAACAAAAAATAGAAACAAAAACAATACAAAGACTAAATGAAAGAAAGAGTTGGTTTTTTGAGAAAATCAACAAGATTAACAAACTATCCAAATTAATTAAAGGGCAGAGGAAGAATTTCCAAAATAACAAAATTAGAAGTGAGAGGGGGGACATAATAACAGAAACTGAAAAAAATTCAGAGAATCATAAGGGATATCTAAACAAAATATGCTCGTTCATTCCCTGCCACCCAGACCTGAATAATCATACAGAAACCATATTAATTACAGCACTGCTTGACCAATATCTTAGGCATATTTCTAGCTAGCTAAATTAACCTATTTCTATTATTCTGTGTATTGCCACGAGGCTGTGGCTTACTGGGTAAGGTTCCTGTGTCTGTCTCCTTCGGCAGCTACATGGCATCTCCCTGACTCTGCCTACTCTCTCTATATATCTCTTCCAGCCTCGCTACATTCTGTCCTGCTATAGGTCAAAGTAGTTTCTTTATTAATCAATGGTAATAAAACATATTCATAGCATACAGAGGGTAATCCCACATCACTTTATCAAATTGTAACATAGAAGAAATGGATAATTTTCTTAATAGATACCACTTAACCAAGTTAAATCAAAATCAGATAAACAATTTCAATAGATGTATAACATGAAGTGAAATAGAGTATTAAAAGTCTCCTAACCAAAAAGAAAGAAAGGAAAGAAGGAAGGAAGGAAGGAAGAAAGATAGAAGAAAGAAAGAAAACCAGCCAAGGGGCAGATGGGTTTAGAAGAGAATTCCACCATACTTTCCAAGAAGAATTGATATCAATGTTCCTCAAATTATTCCATAACATAGAAACAGAAGGAACATTGCTCAGTTCATTGGCTAAGACAGCAGTCACTCTGAAAATCAAACCACATGAAGATCAAAAAAAAAAAAAGAAGAGAGAATTACAGTCCAATTGCCCTTATAAACACACATGGAAAACTACTCAATAAAAAAACTTGTGAATCCAAGAACACATCAGAAAGCTGATCTAGCATGATCAAGTAGGTTTCATCCCTTTGTCAAAAATGCAGGAATGGTTCAACATATGCAAATCAAGAAATAAAATCTAACAAACACAAACTGAAAGACAAAAGTCACATGATCATCTTATTAGTTGCAGAAAAGGCCTTTGACAAAATCCAATATCCCTTCACGATAAAAATCTTTGAGACATTAGGGATACAAAGGACAACCCTCGGCATAATAAAGGCAGTTTACAGCAAGCCCATAGTGAACATCAATAAATGTAAATGGAGAGGAAGACAAGGAAATTACACTAAAAGCAGGAACACGACAAGGTCATCCATTCTTTCCACACCTATTCGACATAGTACTTGAAGTCTTAGGTAGAGCAGAAAGATAGCTCAAGGAGATCAAGGAAATACAAATTGGAAAGGAAAAACTTAAAGTATTTTTATTTGCAGATGATATGATACCATACAAATGTGATCCCAAAAAAGTCCACTAAGAAACTTTCACAACTGATAAATATTTTCAGCAAAGTAGCTAGATACAAAATTAACAGACAAAAGTCAGTAGCTCTCTAATATACAAATGCCAAAACATCTGTGAATGAAATTGGGGCAACAGCTCCTTTCATAATGGCTTTAAACAATATAAAATACCATGGGGATAAACAAGGCAAGTGAAAGACTTGTGTAATGAAAACTTCAAGTCTATGAAGAAAGAAATTAAACAAGATATCAGTAGATGAACTATATCTCATGCTCATGGATAAGTAAGATTAACATAGTAAAAATGGCCATCTTACAGAAAGCCATCTACAGATTCAATGCAATCCCCATCAAAATTCCAACATAATTCATCATAGATCTTAAAAGGACAATTTTCAGCTTCACATGAAAACATACACAAACACACACAAAAAGAAACCACAAGAAAACTAAAACAGTCCTGAAAAACAAAAGAACAGTTGTATCACCAACCCAGATTTCAAGCTGTACTACAAAGCTAGCAAAATAAAAAAGCATGATGTTTGCACAAAAACATGCACACGTTGATCAATGGAAATGAACTGAAGACCAAGACATAAATCCTCTGGACACCTGAAAAAAAATATATATATATATTCCAGAAACATACAGTGAAAAGAAGACAGCATCTTCATCAAATGGAGCAGGTCAAACTGTATAGCTGCATGTAGAAAAATCCATAATTTTCACCCTGAGCAAAACTGAATTCCAAATGGATCAAAGTCTTTAACATAAAATCAGATACATTAAACTTGATATAAGTTGATATAAGAGAAAGTATGGAATAACCTTGAATCATTGACACAGGAATGGGCTTTCTGAATAAAACACCATTAGTGAAGGCACTGAGTTCAAAAATTAATAAATGGGACTTCAGGTAACTGAAAAGCTTCTCAACTCCAAAGGGCACTGTCTTTGGACAGTCCCCATGTGAGACATGGGAAAATAGAGGTAAACTAAAATTTCATTCAATAGCCATATCTATTTAGAGCATTAGACAATTTATATTCTGAAGGTTAAGTAAGGTCACATGAGCTAAGTTCACATGACTTCAGGCTGTAAACATTCTGAATAACAAAACAAGCAGCACTGAGTTATCGGAAGCAAACCCATTCCTATTTACTGCACTTAGTAGGGGTACAAAAGCACATTTCAAATATCCCTGTGCTTTGGAGGACTGAAGTCACAAGATTTTTACCCTGTTTTCTTGAAGATTCCTCACAAGTACTCGAAATTTTCCTCATACAGCTTCATTCATTGATGTGTTTTGATATTGGACAAAGCATCAGATTACAGAAGAGGAAACATTTTTATCAACTATACATCTGAAGGGGGTTTAATAGCCAATATATATGTAAGGAACTCAAAAATATATTTACTATGAAAATCAGTATGGAGGTTCTTCAGGAGGGGAAATTGATCTACCTCAAGATACAGCAATACCACCTTGGGCATATACTCAAAGGATACTTCATCTAACCATAGAGAGTCTAGCTCAACTACTTTCATTGCTGATCTATTCATACTAGTCAAAAACTGGAAACAATATAGATGCTCCTCAGTAGATGAATGGATAAAGAAAATGTGGTAAATTTATATAGTGGGGTTATTGTTCAGCTGTTAAAAAATGAAATTTGCAGACAAATGGATGGAACTAAGAAAAGATCCTGAGTGAAATAATCCAGACTCAGAGAATAACTATGGTATGTATTTGCTTATAAGTGGATATTAGCATTTAAATCAATAGTAACCAAGCTACAATCCATAAAACCACAGAGGTTAGGTATAGCATAAGAGACTGGGATGGGGTAGATCTTGCTACAAAAGGTAAATAGGAAAGATAGTTATAGATAGGTGGGGGCTGAAATGGGGGGGCTCAATTGGAAAGGAGGGAGAAGGGAATGAAGGAGGGAATATGGAGAGAGAAAACTTAAATTAAGGGCCGTTTAAGATGTAATATGGGAAATTAAAAGGATACAAGCTTCCTAAAATGTAAATATATAAAGTAGATCTATCTGAAATTGCCAAATAGTGGAGAAAGAACCCAAACTGGCCATCTCTTTTCATCAAATGAGGCTTCCAGTACCAATATTTGGTTACATTTAACTTAGTTGTTGGCCAAAGGGGTCTCACAAGAATTCCACCCACAACCAAGGGTGTTGCCAAGACTATAGGCTACTCACCACAAACTAACAGCAAGGCCCCATAGGTAAAGAAAACACCTATCCACCTCACTGAATGTGAAGAAGTTGGATTTGTACCTATATAGACCCTTCACCCTTATATCCTCCTGCCATTGGTGCAGGAAGGTACTCTGGATGCTACCAAAAGGGAAACTTAAACATCAAGCCAGTCACAAACACTTCGATCTCTAGTGGTGTATTACCTGCAAGATATACTAGGACATGGGGGCTCAAAGCTTGTGGGAATAACCAACCATATCTGATTTGACTTAGGCCCACTCCAGGATATGAAACCCATATCTGACAATGGGTGACGTAGAATGTGAAAACTAGATAGCCCAGGGACTAGGGTAAAATCAAACAAAATTGGTCTAAAAAATATAGTGATAAAATGATTCCTAAAGATGTTCTGCTATATTCATAGATCAGAAACCAAGTATATAATCTTGGTTTCTAACTCAGCCTTGTTATGGGATTCCTGAGTGTGTGAAACAGTGATTCTTGTGTCTTCTCTTGGGCTCTTTTCCTCCTATTGACTTGTCATGTCCAACTTTGATGTGATGGGTTTTGTTTTACCTATTTTATTCCATTATATTTTGTTATTTTCTCTTAGAAGCCTCCTCTTTTCTAATGAAAGACAGAAAGGGAGTGGATCCAGATCAGAGGGGAGGTAGGTAGGAACTTGGGAGAAATAAAGGAAGGGGATATATATAACCAGGATATATTATGTGAGAAAGGAATCTATTTTCAATTAAAGGAAAACAAAATATTAAGACCCTTAGGTGTCAGAGTCAATCACAAAATGCATAAAATAACTCTTCACATTCAATAAGAAACAATAGCTCAGCCTAAATTGTATAATTTGACTTTACACCAATTGTAATCACAATTTTTGTCATATCAACCCTTGAACTTCAGCTTGATATTTTGAAATAAAACACAACAATATATTCCCTTGCTGCTGGACATCACATGCAGTTCTGTCCAGATTTCTCTCCCTGCAACCTTCTACTGGGGAAAATATTTGATCAACATACATTTGGTCACATTTCTTCATCCTTTATCATTCCTGGTTCCTCAGTTTGTGGTGGCTGCCCCTCCTCTATGAGTCCACAGTCTCCTGAACTTACTTATATCTTCAGGTATATGGCACCAAACATATGCATTTGGCTTTTGGAACTTCTCCTGCTAAAGGACAAACATCTGGAGAGTAAGGAATATGTCCAGTCTTTTAGATACAAACCAAAATACAGCTCAGAGTTCAGCACATCAATCAGCCAAGGAACAAACAATTAAGGGTCAAGGAAGTGTTCCCTTCTGAAAGCTAGATAACCTACTCACTATACTTTACCCTATGGAAGCAATGAGGAGAGCTAGAGCTAGCCACATGCAAATTCAAGAAGGTAATTTTCAGTCCTCACAGTACTTCCATAACAAGGTGTGAGATTGTATCACTCAGTAACGGCAGAGCCATCTAATTTGTATAAGTATCCATTGTGATGTGCTTGTAACAATGAAATTGCCTGACTATGTCCTTCCCAGGGATATATCTATATTACTAAACAACACATCAGAGTCATTTGTGTAATGTATTTTGAGACGGGGTCTCTCTATGAAGCCTAGGCTGTCCTCAAACTTACGTGCTTAAACCGTCCTCCTGCCTGAGCTTTCTTAGCGATGGAGATTACAAGCACCACAATCATGCCAAAATAGTCTTAGCTTTTGGCTTACTTAGCTCAGGTGCTTTTGCAGCCAACAGTGAGAGCTGAGGGTACACTGACCTGGAAGGCCTTTGAGGACAGATCTGTTGATCAGCCACAAAGAGCACAATTAGCTGACACTTTCCAGCTGTTAGCTCTTTATCTCTTTCCTGGAGGGCCTCAGTCATCAACAGAATGTGGCAGGATGGCCCTTTCTTTCTGGGAAGCTGGGCAAGACTTTGTGAGACATGAATCGGGTTGAAAACTCTGCCCCTCTGTCTCCTTTGACTCACTCCCTTTTCCCTTTCACTGATGCCAGGTCTGCATTAACAGTCTGAAGTTTTTCTTTGTCTGGTCCTCACTTCCTCTCTCTTCGTCTTTCACAGGCATTACCTCTCCCATAAACCCCATGCACTCTTAATTCCATTTCAACATCTGCCTTCCCAGAGGATTCAGCTGGTACAAGGCCACCCTCTGTCAGCCTGCATTGTACTGCTATATGGAGCTGGGAAGTCACATGCCAGGTCACTGCTTCAGTGAAATTTACTACACCACAAGGTAGCTTCCAGAATAACTGGTATATTGAGGTCTGAGGGAATGTCTACCCACCCCCAGAGCAAACTGGTAACCTTGTTAGACATCAAAGATAGGCAGCAAGCAATTCATCTGCCTTTTTCCTCTTTGTTTCTGAGGTAGAATCTGTCCAAATATGATGTCCCTATAAGCTTGTTCAAAGAGTTCCCCTCCCACATTTAAGTGGGTTAGATTTACTGAGGAGTTTGGGGTGTCTTTTCAAGGCTATTATGAGACAGTGGGCAGTGTGCCTCTTCATTTTCTAGTCTTTCTAGTCTGTTGACATTTTTTCTTAATCTCACTGCCCTGAGGACTCTCTTCCTAAGTAAAAGGCTTTCTACTCCATGCCCAGGGCTCTGATTTCCAGAGGACTCACATAATAAAAACACACTTTGCTTTACAAAATTGTTTTAAAGGCTAAGTTAGACAATGTGCCTAGTATGGAGCTGGCAAAGAAGAGACACTCAATAACGTTTTGCGTAATCCTTCTTTACTATCTTTTAAGATGTAGGATAGGAACTGGAGTATAAGAATGAGACTTTCAGAGGTCACAGAGAGTACACACGCAATGATCCAAGCCTCCTTTTGCCATGTGTTTTCTTAAAACTGAGGATTCCATTAGTGCATGATAAATTGAAGCAAAGAATTGTGTGAAAGCAAGACTTCTCTAGGTGGGAACCCTGAAAGGGTTCTCCTGAAGCATTAGCACATAGCAAAGTTTTCTTTCTGAGCTCAGAAACTGGTCATTTTACTGATTGTGCAGTGAGAATAGAATTCTCTTGTATGGGGAAATGTTCCATGAATTCTTACATTGCATCTGTAAAACATATACAACTTATGAGTTACATAAACATTTAGGAGAAATGATCCTAAATTAGCATCTCTTCTAGCTCAAGCACTATAAAGCTATCGATTACTGTGTTCTGGAACAGAAGGTTTGCACACTCAGAGTGTGTGCTACTTGCATTGTCTAATTGGCATCTGTGCTTCAGGTACAGGAGCATGGATGGGGAAAGAATGGCACTGTTATCTGTTGCTGGGTGCTGTACATTTGTATCGCCATAGGTAAAATTGCTATATTGTCTTGGGACTATGAAGCACTCAGTGAGAAGTGACTGCAGAAATAGTAGCTGAAAGCACCAAATGACCAGGCTATTATTTAAACTCTGCATTACAGGAGCACGTATTGCTACAAGATAAGTACAGGCTGGCAGCGGTGGCACATGCCTTTAATCCTAGCACTTGGAAGACAGAGCTAAGTGGATCTCTGTGAGTTCGAGGTCACCCCAGTCTACAGAGCCAATTCTAGGACAGCTAGGGCTGTTACACAGAGAACCCCTATCTAAAAAAAAAAAAAAAGAAAAAAAGAAAGAAAAAATAAACCAAGATAAGTTAGGGTCAATTCTAAGTACTTTGTTCCTTCCAGAAATCTAGTCAGGAGGCAATGATTAGTTGAAAACTCAACTAGTACCCACTGCCTAACTTACTCAAATAACATGAGGGCTGTATTAGTTAGGGCTTTGTAGAGTAACAGAATTTATAGAATGAATCTCTCTATGTATCTAGAAAGGGGATTTATTAGGATTACAGCCTGTGATCCAGCTAATCAAACAATGGATAGCAGTGAATGGAAAGTCCAGGAACCTAGTAGGTGTTCAGTCTATGGATCTGGATATCTCAGCTCTTCTTCAGTATACACTGGAATCGTGAAGAGGTAGGCTCTGATGCTAGTGAAAGAATGGACTTGCTAGCAAGGCAAGGGTAAGGAGGCGAATAGCCAAGAGCTTCCTTCTTCCAAGTCCTTATGACATTACTAATGCTGTAAAGCTTTAATACAGTTTCTGGTGTGGTGAACCCCAACCATAAGATTATTTCATTGCTACTTCATAACCATAATCTTGCTACTGTTATCAATCATAATGTAAATATCTGAGATACAGATATCGGATATGTGATTCCTAAAGGGATCGTGACCCACAGTTTGAGAACCACTGTTATATAGGCTTCCAGCAGAAGGCATGACCCAAATTAGATCTGGATTAAAGGTATATCTTCTCACCTCAAGATTTGGATTAAAGACATGTCTTTTCCCAGCTCAAAAGATCTGAATTAATAGTGTGTCTTCCTACCTCAAAGATCTGGATTAGAAGCAGATCTTCCTACTTCAAGTTATCAAAAAAAAATCCCTCACAGGTATGGCCTCCATTTGGCCAAATGTAGTCAAGTTGACAACCAAAAAAAGCCATCACAAGAGCTAACTCCGTGTTTCTCAAAATGAAGTCCATGGAATCCCTGTATTAGCATGGATGGCCCAGATGATTCTTTTCGCACAAGCACCCTGGCTGATTCCGATGAGAACTGCAGCTTCAAAACTATGACTTGATGAAGCTACAGATCATATTTATCTGTCAAAGACTTGTCTTTCTTTTATGTGGGTGAATATTCTGCCTGCATGCATGCATGTGGACCATGTATGTATAGTGCCCAAGGTCGGAAGAGGGCATCAGATCTTCTGGAACCTGCTGTAAGACACCATGTAGATGTTGGGAACTGTCCCTTGGTCCTCTGCAAGAGCAGCAAGTGTCATTAATCACTGAGTCATCCCTCCAGGCCCAATAGCCCATCTTTCATATGCTTTTCCCAAAAGAAGAGCAAATACTGAATGAGAAAGTTGCATGATGGACAAGGGCCCTTTTCTTCTAGAGAGGGTGGATTGAACAGAGGGCTGATTTCTCTCCAAAGTACAGTGTAAATGGATGTTTTGCTGAAGATAGATTGGTCTAAGACTGTAGAGATTTAGATGCCTACCTAAGGGGAAATCAAAAAGGAGATATACTTAGTTTCTGGAGAGTAGGCCATACTGATATGATTCACAATCTAACTTCTTGCAGCCAAATAAAGGGATAAGACAGTAAGTGCACAAGTATTCCTATACTATTTTATTACAGGGTGAAGCCTCATACAAAAGTGGGAGTTCTGTAGTACCTATAATTTCAGCACTCATAAGATCATGAGGTCAAAGCCAGCCTGGGCTACACATTAAGAACCTGTTTCCAGAAAAATTATCTTTTGGCCATCTATATTGTCATATATGGAACATAAATTAATTTCATGTGTAGAACTGTGTTCTGATACCCAAATATCTCATACATGTACAAATACTGTCAAGAAATCCTGAGCACATCTAATCCTAATCGAGACATGGAATTGGTTCTTCTCTAAGAAAATCTTGCTCATCCAGTACCATTACAGTGTCACATCCTTCCCCACAGTGCTCCTGGCTCCCATAAAGCACCAGCTTGTTTTCATCTCTGTGATTTTGTCATTTTGAGAAGTTTTCTTAATTTAATGATATAATATGTGACTTTTTGACATGCTACTTTTCTCGGAGTAAAATATCCTTGGGAGCATCTAACTTACCACATGTATTAATAGTTCATTCATCTTGTTTTTGCTGCTGTTATTCTAGACAAGTTCTTTCTATGAAGTCCAGGCTAGCCTTGAACTCAGTGTCACTTCTGCCTTAGTTCCCCAAGACTAGAGACATTCCCCACTGCCTGTGTCAGTTCATTATATATATTTGTGTGTGTCCTCATATATATATGAGGACTACTAGTCCATGGTATGATACACTACAGTCAATTGTTGAACTATTAACACATTGAAGTTGCCTCTAGTCTGGAGCAATACCAAATAAAAATGTCATGAACATTTATGTTACAGGATTTTGCAAAGACATAAATATTAATTCACCTGGGATTACTGTTACAAAATGCAATTGCTAGATCGTGTATTAAGTGCATGTCTAGTTTTACAAAGAAACTTCCAAACTAGTCTTTCAGATGGTTTATCCTTGCTTCATTTCCCATCAGCAATGTATAAGGGATCTAGCTTTGTTCCATCTTTGTCAGCTGGAAAGAACTGAAGTGGATGTCCACAAAGTTCACATACTGAGGCTTTAATTCCAAATACAACAGGGAGATGGGGTCTTTGAAGATGGAATTAGGTTAAAATGGGTCTATTTAGATTAGGTTATAATCCCCATTAAGTCGTAATTTTCCCATGTCATATTTAAACAAAACGTTAGGTCACAAATACAAAGGAAAGAAACAAAAATAGAATGCTACAAAAAACACCAAGGAGAAAGAATGTGACTATAATGGTATTGTGCAAGCAAGATGTTTTCAGTGATGGAACACTTCCATGTCTCAATTGGGATCAGATACGCTCAGGTGAAACCTCTGCCAAACCTTTATTTCAAACTTCTAGCCTCTAGAAATGTGAGAACATAAAATTCTGTTGTCTTAGCCACAGATCAGTGCTGCTTTGATTATATCCTATGTCGGTCAATTTTGTTGCTATGAAAAATAGTTGACAAAAATCAACTGAAAGTAAGATGGGAGTCAAACACGGTGACAAACACCTGGAGTCCCAGCACTGTCCTAATAACCATGTTGTTATTTATCATCAAGACCTAATGTGCAGTTAAAAATATTGAACATGTGTGTGCATGTGCCATTAAGATAGTATTTTCAGTAAGTTTCCTTTCTGTGTCTTTTACATATTCCTGTTGTTTATGGCTAAATTGTGAAAGTCTAAAACATTACAATAACATATTATTATACATATAATAAGTATGTGTGTATGTTTTCAGACAAGTGGTTTTCAAATTTTTTCTTCTGTCATCTCCTTGGCAGAGTCATCACAGTGAAAGATGCTTGTTTGCTTGTTTCTTGTTTGTTTGTTTTGTAAGTCAATGTCTCCTTAGGTAACCCAGGGTAACATGGACATCAAACTTACGTTCTTCCTGTGTCAGCCTCCCAAGATTTTAATATTTTCTTTGTTGGGTAGGTTGATAAGATTATTTTGTCTCTGGTTTTAGTTAAGTTTTTTGTTTGTTTAGTTGGCTTTTTAGTTTTGTTGAGGCACCGTCTTATTATATAACTCCAGTTAGATTCAAATTCATGATCCTCCTGCCTCTACTTTCAAATTTTTTTAAATGTATGAAGATGTCTGTTATTGACGTTTTCTTTTATGAATCATGATTTTGATTCAAAGTTAATAACTCTTAGCCAAGTCCCTTGTCTTATGATTTTCTTCCGTTATCTTTTATAAGTTCTGTTGTTTTTCATTTTACATATAAGTCTATGAAAAATTTAAATGTTGAGCTGAATTTTCCAGGATTGGGAGTTTAGGCTTAGACATCACACAATGCATTTCTTCTAGATTATTCTGCATTTTCAAAATTATTTTAGCAAGATTATATTCCAAAACTGTCCATATCAATCTAAGAATAAGACATAATATTTCTGTCAAAAATTTGAAACATTTTGATAAGAGTTCCATAAAAGTAGAGATCACAGGTGAGTGTCTAAGCTACCAGCTGAACAGCCCTGCTCTCTAGTCCCTAATGAAAGTGGGAACATCCCATGTTCCACCCCATCTACTGTAGCCTCAGTGAACAGGCAGCAGCATTCCCCACCACATCAGCAACCACCAGAACCACAGGCCCCACCTACACCTGGAAGAAGAGCTGAGTGCTTGAGCTCCTAGCTAGACAGTCCTGCTTTCTAGGCTCTAGCTGCCAGGGGCACATCCAGTGCCCCTTCCCCAACTAACACAGCCCTGTGACCAGGCAGCAGCATCCCCACAATCCCCACCCAACCATCCCCTACCACATCAGCACCCACCAGAGCAACAGGCCCCATGTGTACCTGGAGGAAGAGCTACCACCAAAGCCCCAGGCCACAACTGCAGTGATTGGAGAAAGAGATGGGTTGACGGCTGTGTAAGAATATATTCAACAACATAAAGAGCAGTATGGCAGCACTGAAAACTAGTGGATCTACAATAGCAAGACCTGAACATCCCAAAGCAGATGAAGCAGAAGAAAATGACTTTAAAAATAAATTCATGAAGATGATTGAGGCCCTTAAAGAGGAAATTTAAAAATTCCTCTGAAAAATGGAGGAAAAGATAAACAAAAAATTGGAAGAAATCAATAGTCTCTTAAAGAAAGTCAGGAAAACCAGGAAAAAAAACAATCAAACAAGTGAAGAAAATAGTTCAAGACATTAAAACTGAAATAGAGACAATAAAGACAGCATAAACTGGGGGAATTTTGGAAATAGAAAATCTGGGTAAATGAACACTATCTACATACACAAGCATAACCAATAGAATGCAAGAGATAGAGGAAAGAATCTCAGGATTTGAAGATACTATAAAGGAAAAAGATTTGTCAGTTAAAGAAAATGTAAATTCAACAAATTCTTAACACAAAACATCCAGAAAATCTGGGACACCATGAAAAGATAAAACCCAAGAATCATAGGAATAGAAGGAGAAGAATTCCAGTGCTAAAGCACAGAAAATATATTCAATTAAATCATAGAAGAAAACTTTCCCAACTTAAAAAAAAAGATGTGCCTATGAAGGTACGAGAAGCTTACAGAACACTAAATATACTGAACTCAAAAAAGTCTCATTGCCATATAATAATCAAAACACTAAACATACAGAATAAAGAAAGACTATTAAGAGATGCAAAAGAAAAGGGTCAAATAGTATATAAAGGCAGACCTATCAGAATTACACCCAACTTCTCAATGAAAACTTTGAAAGCAGAAGGTCCTGGACAGGCTTTATGCAGACACTAAGAGACCATGCATGCCAATCCACATTACTGTGCCCCACAAAGCATTCAATCACAATAGACAGAGAAAACAAGATATTCCATGACAAAACCAGATATAAATAATAACTATCCACAAAGTCAGCCCTGCAGAAATACTACAAGGAAAAATCAAACCCAAAGAAGTTAGCTGTACCCACAAAAACACAGGCAATAGATAATCTCATGACAGCAAAACCCAAAGAAGGGAAACACACACATACTACCACTACCACCACTTAAACCAAAAAGTTACAGGAATTAACAACCACTGGTCATTAATATCTCTTAATATTAATGGAATCAATTCACCTATAAAAAGACATAGGCTAACAAAATGGATATGAAAACATGATATATTTTTCTGCTGAATACAAGAAACACACCAATGAAGTAGAATGTCCTTCTGTATATGTGTTGCTTTTTATTGGTTAATGATAAAGATGATTCAGCCAATAGCTTAGCAGAGTAAAGCCAAGTGGGATATAGAGAGAAAGTAGGTGGAGTCACAGAGAAGCCATGTAGCTGCCAAAGCAGACAGACACCTAAATCTTACCCAGTAAGCCACAACCTCCTGGTGATACCCAGAATAATAAAAATGGGTTATTTTAAGATATAAGAGTTAACCAACAGTCTCATTCTGAGGTTCCTAGAGGTAGGATCACCATTTTTGGACTGAGGACAAGGTTTATGGTTACAATGTAAAATCGCCATCTGCTTTTGTATGTTCATGAGGAACATGATTCACTGCAGCCTACTGACAACTGTTCTTAGGGCAATTTCTCGAGATCTATTTCTACATAAAAAGAATCTTCATTAAGATGTTTTTTTGGCAGACCTCCACAGAAGCAGGACTGACCCAGTGGCCTCCACTGGAGCAGCCCTGAGTCAGCAAATTCTGCATGAGCACGCCTGAGGCAGCAACCTCCACAGGAGCAGGTATACGGGAGTGACCATTGAAGGAGCAGGCCCAAGTCAGAGACCTCTGTGGGACAAGGCACAAGTCAGGGACCTCCAAGGGACCAGATCTGACTGAGAGTCCTCTGCAGGACTGGGTCCAAACCAGGGACCTCTGTGGGAGTAGGCCCAAGCCAGGGACATATGTGGGAACAGGCCTGAGGCAGCAACCTCCTCCTGAGCAGGCTTGAGCCAGCAACCTTAGCAGGAGCAGGCCCAAGACAGCAACCTCCACTAAAGCAGGCTTGAACCAGTGAAGCCACTGGAGGAGGCCCACGGCAATGAACTTCACAGGAACAGGTACAAGGGATCCACCACAGAGGAAGCATGCCCAAGCCAGGGACCTCTAGAGGAGAGGGAACAAATCAACAACCACCAAGCAGGCAGGCCTGACACAGCGACCTCCACTGGAGCAGGCCTGAGCCAGCAAGCTCTGCCAGAGCAGGTCCAAGGCAGAACCACAGTGGGAGCAGCTCCAAGCAAGCAACCTCTGTGCAAGCAGGCATGAATGGCCCCTGTGATTGCAGAGCAACCCCCAAGAGGACTGAGTGACCTCTGAGAACACCAAGTGACCTCTGGGGTGACTGGAACTGTGTCCAAACTGCACCATTAGGAGCAAACATCTGAGCCTTGGATCCATTGGTACCTGGAATATCAATCACCAGAGACACAGCCCCAGCTACACCAATCAGAGGAACAGATGAGAAGACAAGGTAAAAACACAGTTAACACCACAAAAGCAACATGACACCAACAAAAACTAGTGGCCCTACAACAGCAAGACTTAAACACAAAAATATAGATAAAGCAGAAGAAAATTGCCTAAAAAAATAAATTTAGGAGAATGTTTGAGACCCTTAAAGAGAAAATGAAAACTTCCCTCAAATAAATGAAGGAAAAGACAAATAAAAAATTGGAAGAAATCAACATATCCCTTAAAGAAAACACAACCAAACAAATGAAAGAAACAATTCAAGACTTGAAAACTGAAATAGAAACAATAAAAACACAACCCGAGGGAATTATAGAAATGGAATTTATGTGAAAATGATCAGGAAGCACAAATGCAAGGATAAACAGCAGAATATATGATGTGGAAGAGAAAATCTGAAGCGCTGAAGATACAATAGAGGAAATAGACTCATCAGTCAAAGAAAACATTAAATCTAACAAAAGCTTAATAAAAAATATCCAGGAAATATGGGAAACCATGAAAAGACCAAACCTAAGAATAATAGAGATAGAAAAAGGAGAAGTCCAACTCAAAAGCTCTGAAAATATATTCAATTAAATTATAGAAGAAAACTTTCCCAACCTAAAGAAATATATGCATATGAAGATATAAGAAGCTTCCAGAACACCAAATAGACTGGATAAAAGAATCCCACCACCACATAATAATCAAAACACTAAACATACAGAATAAAAAAAGAATATTAAGAGCTGCAAAGGAAAAAGGCCATGTAACATATAAATGCAGACCTATCAGAGATATACCTGACTTCTCAGTAGAAACAAAGAAATCAAGGAGGTCCTAGTCAAGCATTATGGAGACATTAGAAGACGATGGATGCCAGCCCAGACTACTATATCCAGCAAAACTTCCAATCACCACATATGGACTAAAGATATTCCATGACAGAACCAGATTTAACCAATACCTAGCCACAAACCCAGCCCTACACAAAGTGCCAGATGGAAAACACCAAGTAAAGGAAGTTAGCTACATCCACAAAAAAACAGACAATAGATGATCTCAAAGCAGCACAACCCAAAGCAGGGAAAAAAACATACAATTACATCACCACCACCAAAAGCTAAAATAAAAGGAACTAGCAGTCACTGGTCATTAATATCCCTTAATATAAATGGACCTAACTCACCTATAAAAAGACACAAGCTAACAGATTGGATACAAAAACAAAATCCATCCTTCTGCTGCATACAAGAAATACACCTCAATCTAAGAGTAAAGGACTGGGAAGAATTTTCCAATGGACCTAAGAAACAAGCTGGTGTAGCTATCCTATTATCTAAAAAATAGACTTCAAGCTAAACTCAATCAAAAGAAATAGAGAAGGATATTTCATATTAGTCACGGGAAAAAAAATCCATCAAGAGGAACTCTAAATTCTAAAAGTCTATGCCCCAAATAGAAAAGCACCCTCATATGTAACTGAAACATTACTCAAGCTTAAATCACACACTAATAGTGGGCAAATTCAACACCCCATTCTCACTATGGGAAAGATCTGTCATACATAAAATAAACATAGAAATGAGGGAAACTAACAGATATTATGACTCAAATGGACATAACAGACATCTATACAACATTCCATCAAAACATAAAAGAATATACCTTCTTCTCAGCACCTCATGGAACCTTATCAAAAATTTATCACATAATAGGCAACAAAGCAAACCTCTACAAATACAAAAAATGACCTAATATTAGAATTCAACAGCTACACTAATTACAAAAAACCCACAAACTCATGGAAATGAAACAATGCTCACTTGAACCATCAATGGGTCAAGAAAGAAATTAAAGACTTTCTAAAATTCAATGAGATTTACCATACAACATCCCCAAAATTATGGGACATTATGAAAGCAGTGTTAAAAGGAAAATTCATAGCACTAAATGCCTACATAAAAAAACTGGAAAAAATCCCACACTAGTGAGTTACAGAACACCTGAAAACTCTAGAACAAAAAAACCCACATAAACTCACCCAGGAGAATGAGATGGCAAGAAATAATCAAATTGAGAGCTGAAATCAACAAAATAGAAAAAAGAAAACAATACAAAGAATCAATAAGACAAAGAGTTGGTTCTTCAAGAAAATCAACAAAATAGAGAAAATCTTATCCAAATTAACAAAAGGCAGGGAGAGAATATACAAATTAACAAAATTAGAAATGTAAAGGGGGACATAACAACGGACATGGAGGAAATCCAGAGAATCATTAGCTCATACTTTGAAAACCTGTATTCCACAAAATTAAAAAAAAAAAAACTGTAAAGGAAATGGACAATTTTCTGAATAAATACCACTTAGCAAAATTAAATTAAGGCCAGATAAGCAAATTCAACAGACCTATAGCTGCTAAAGGAATAGAAACAATCATCAAAAGTCTCTCAACCAAAAAATCCCAGAGCCAGAAGGTTTTAAGATTTTCAAAGAATAACTGTACCAATACACCTCAAATTGTTCCACACAATAGAAACTGAAGGAACACTGCCAAACTATTTTTATGGGGCTATAATTTCCCTCATACCCAAACCACATGAAGACATTACTAAGAAAGAGAATTATAGACCAATCTCATTCAGGAATATTGATGCAAAAATACTCAATAAAATACTGGCAAACTGAATACAAGAACACATCAGAAAAGTCATCCACCATGATCAAGTTGACTTCATCCCAGAGATTCAGAGATGGTTCAACATATAAAAAAAATCTGTCAATATAATTCACCATACAAACCAACTGAAAAAAAAACCCACATGATCATCTCATTAGATGCTAAAAAAGCCTTCAATAAAATACAACATCCCTTTATGATAAAGGTTTTGGAGAGGCCAGGGATACAATGAGCATACCTAAATATAATAAAGATATTATACAGCAAGCCAACAGCCAACATCAAGCTAAATGGAGAGAAATTCAAAGCTAACCCACTGAAACCAGGAACAAGATAAATTTGTCCATTCTCTCCATACCTATTCAATATAGTTCTTGAGGTCCTAGCTAGAGCAGTAAGACAACAAAAGGAGATCAAGGGGGAACAAATCAGAAAAGAAGTCAAACCCTCACTATCTGCTGATGATATGATTGTTTACATAAGCAACCCCAAACATTCTACCAAGAAACTTCTACAACTCATAAACACCTTCTGTAATATAGTAAGATACAATATTAACTCAAAAAAATCAGTAGCCCTCCTCTATACAGATGATAAATGGGCAGAGAAACATCACCCTGCACAAAAGCCACGAATAACATAAAATATCGTGGAGTAACACTAGCAAAGAACACAGTCAACAAGACAAAACAGTAGCCTACAATATGTGAAAAGGTCTTCACCAACCCCACATTGGACAGAGGGCTGATCTCCAAAATATACAAAGAACTCAAGAAATTGGTCATCAAAAGAATGAATAATTTAATAAAAATAAAATGGAGTACAGACCTAAAAACAGAGAACTCTCAACAGAGAAATCTAAAATGCCTGAAAGACACTTAAGGAAATGCTCAACATCCTTAGCTATCAGAGAAATGCAAATCAAAACAATTCTGAGATTCCATCTTACACCTGTAAGAATGGCCAAGATCAAAAACACTGATAACAACTTATGCTGGAGAGGTTGTCAGGTAAAGGGAACAGTTCTGCATTGCTGTTGGTATAGCCCCTTTGGATGTCAGAGCCTTACCCAGTTCATTTCCTTCAGTATCTTTTGTAACCCCGATAAAGGAAGAGGCTCAGGCAAGATTAATTGGGGTCCATTCACTTTGGCTTAGTGAGTGTTAATTGGGATCCCGATATATGAAATGGGAGTAACTTTTGTATTTTGTTTGGGGCTATTTTAAAGCCATGCTGTTGGAGGATACCAACAATAGTGGTTACCCAGGGAGCTAGCCCTGATTCCTTCAAATACCCAATAATTACATCATCCATATAAACATATAGGAGGGTATTATCGTTGTCAAAATAAGGAGAGAGGATACTATACAAATACTGTTGGCAAAAGGCTGAACTATTGGCCATCCTCTGTGGGAGAATAGCCCATTAGTATCTCTTGTCAGGTCTAGAGGAGTTAACTGTAGGAATGGAAATGGCAAACATTTTACAATCCTCCTCACGAAGAGGAATTGAGAAGAAGCAGTCCTTTAGATCAATTACAGTGGGATGAATCTGGGAGGGGATAAAAGGCTAGTTGGTCAGTGGTAATAACAGCATCCATTTATCCTAACAAATCTTGTCGCAGGAGGTTTGCAAACAACCCTGGGAGGTTCAGAGGCCTGAACTTTCCTTTGTCTCCATCTGGCCCGACCCAAGTGTATATTCATTTCCTCCTGGCAAAGATGGAGCCCCCTCATTTGTCCCATTCCCCTCTCCCATTTTGTCTTTTCCAGGGCGGCTAGGGGCATAAAGAAGCGGCCACTCCTTGTCACAGACAATTATCTACTTTCCTTTTTTGTCTTTGCCGCTGCCTGCCTGATTCCTTCCCGCTGGAACCACTCTTCAGTAAATTGTGCCAATTTTTGTTCTTCCCCCCATCTCTTTCCTTTTTTCCCATTCTTTTGGTTAATTGGTTATTTTAGGATTCTTCAGACCTCTCCCGATCTTTGACCCTTTCCTGCTCTTTGCCTATCTCCTTCTCCCCGACTATCTTCTTGTCCTCCGCCCTCCTAGCCAGTTGGTTACTTTCAGATTGTTTAGACCTCTTCCAGTCTCTGACCTTTCCCTTACCCACCATTGGGGGAGGCAGAGCAGCGGGGTGAAAACATGCCTTAAGAGCCGTAATAGTTGGATAGAATCCCAATGGTGGGGGTATATCAAAGTGTTTTTCTCTCTCTCTGGCTGGATTCTCCACCCGGTTCCATGTGTCCCAAGAGAAAAGATTCCCAGGGGGTAACCAGGAGGCCAGAGTAATTATAACCTCCCATGCCTGGATCACATTGTGTTCTGACAATTCCAGGCCTTGGGAAAGTAACATATATCCCAGCGCCTTAAGCACTGGGTCATTTTTGTGTGAAGTTGTGTAACCCATCGTGGGGTCCCACTCACCTTGATGACCGCTTTGCCCTGGGACCAGTCGCCCCACATTCCAGCGCCAGTTGCTAAGGACAATCAGACACGAAAGGGAGTCAAGTCAAATCAGGAATTTGGTTCATTACTGTGAGCGTCAGCTTATATAGGTTAAGTGAATCCTGTGATGTGGGGATACCTCCAGCCAATGAGAGGCAACCAAGCCTTCCCTCTGGCTGGAGGGGCGTCTACCTAGATTTTGCTGTAACATCCTCACTCAGTTCCCTCAAACTCAAGCCAGGCTTTTCTTTGTCCTATAGGCTTTGAGGTACAGGCCTTGAGATTATTTTGGCCCAACATATTGATACAAATTAAAGTCAATTTTATTATATGTATATTTCTACTCTTGTTTAATTTATTAATGTTTTGTGCTCATTTAAAAGTGTAATGTGTAATTTAAAACTGCAGATTAATATGTAGTCATTTATAATAGTCAAACTTATAGTCATGATAAATTTTCTACATATGTAGACATATATTTCAGTTAGGTAAATAATCTTTAGCACTTCAAAGACCTACAGAATATAGCATTTAAAAAGTTTTAAGAACTTAGACTTTTCTCAACAGGAGATATGTCTACTTCTGGCATCACCAATAACTTCAGAGAGGTTGATAGGCTTTGGGAAACTCACTATGGAATTTGCCTTCAATGTAACAAGGCTAACCATTTGGGCAAGAAACTGCTCTTACCTGGACTGATTGATGGAATGCTATGTCAACTGGACATGCAGGACCCACAGAAAAAAATGACTGCTGAACATTTCAAAAGAGAGGATTGTTCTTCAGGGTTTCTGCTCACAGAAGAAACTGCCAGACATTCTGCATGATACAGAAAAAAAGTGACTGAAACTGCCACGATAGGCGAAACAACCTTTCAAATTTCCTGATTCATGGAAAAGTTGCCAAATACTATGGACCTATCAGCTGAAGATGGATGCCCCGACATTACAGAAAAACTTTTGGTTGACTGTCCAGGCAGCAAGATGTCCCTTTGACTTGTAAAGTTTTGGAAGTTGCTTACAATGCACTTCCTGTTTAATTACCCAATATTATATTCTCCTGGTATCTTTGAAGAGTTGAAGACAGATAGTTATAGTTTTCCTTAGTTATTATAAAAGATAAATTAGATATTGTAGTGGATTACAATAAAGTAGTCCCCCACTAGCTCAGAATGAAGTATAATAAAGAGTTCTTTATGTCAGATAGACTAACAGATCAACCATACTCTGCATGAGCAGGGAACAGGAACCAAATCCAGCAGTCAAGAGAGACTGTGTATGTTTCTCCATCTGTTTTTATAGCACCCAAGGCCATGCCCAAAGTGGCCTAGCATATGAAAGGCCATTGGTTGAAGGAGTTCCCATGGCATTTCCCCCCTTTTGTCTAAATAAAAGAGTTCCAAACCCAACACAATACTATCTACAATAATAACAGATAAAAATTAGAATTATGACCAGCATAAAC
Organism: Ondatra zibethicus; assembly: GCA_004026605.1. NCBI lineage: Eukaryota > Metazoa > Chordata > Mammalia > Rodentia > Cricetidae > Ondatra > Ondatra zibethicus. The sequence goes on along the minus strand of PVIU01009916.1, from coordinate 18,669 downwards.
AATATTAAGCAAGAAATATATGCTAAATCTTTAAATAATTATCCTACCTTAAGGAGTCTAAGTCTTGTATCAGAAATGGCTAGGCTAATTCATGAGAGGAAAGTAACTATGACTATCTAGTCCTCAACCCAATCAAAGATCTGAGAAGGTAAATAATATTACTTGAGTAAATAGGAAGTGCAATCAAGCAACATCCAAAATGTGCAGTAGATGACACAGAAAACTGACTACCTCTATCTCTATGCATCTAAAGAAGCTGATTATTCTAAATATAAGTATGACAAACATGCATGACCTATAATTCTTAATACTCATGTAGCTTAAAGATTAAAGCTTCATATTAGAATATTAAACAATCTTTAAATAACTGTGCAGTAAATGAGGACAATGACCTCAAAATGTAAACAATATATAAGCATTTTGACCAGAGGTAGCAATGTATACTACAATATGATAAATATATCCTAAAATTGTATCAATATACAAAATGTCATGAGTAGAAATATCCATGCATACAATATGACAAAATAATGTTGCATAGATGTACAAATGTTGTAAACAGAAATAGGAGCATATTCAGTATAACAAATATAATTTGAATTCGTATCAATATATAAGAATCTATACCAATGTAAATTATCTATAAGTATAGCTTACAAGTATTCACTCTATCATTCATTATTATTGTTGGTGTGAGTAAGCTCACACTAATCTACCTATTATACCATCCAATTTTTTTTTTCCCAAAGGAGTTCCCTGAGCCTACCCCAACCCCTAACCCTATACCAGTTATAATAAATTCCTAGTTGATGTCCCTAACCCTGAGGACAAACATTGTTGAGAGGAAACCTAATTTTATAGAATTACTACCAGATGTCATGGGGTGATGTTATTTCTATGGGATCCTGTAAAAACTAAAATAATGGTTAAGTTTCAAGATTACTGTTTGATATAATTGTAAATAGTGTCTGAGCAGCCAGTGGGTTTTTTTTCTGAAGTTCTTATTTGAAGATCTGGCCAAAGTGTTGAAAGAAGGTACATCATTTCATCTAACCAATTTGGAATCATTTTGAGCAGCTGGTACCCAAAACCAATTTTTTTATTGATTTTTATTGAGCTGTACATTTTTTCTCTGCTCCCCTCCCTGTCTGCCCCGTCCCTGTCAACCCCCTACGAAGGTCCCCATGCTCCCAATTGACTCAGGAGATCTTGTCTTTTTCTACTTCCCATGTAGATTAGATCTATGTGTGTCTCTCTTAGGGTCCTCATTGTTGTCTAGGTTCTCTGGGATTGTGATTCGTGGGATGGTTTTCTTTGCTTTATGTTTAAAAACCACTTATAAGTGAGTACATGTGATAATTGTCTTTCTGGGTCTAGGTTACCTCACTCCAAATGATGTTTTCTAGCTCCATCCATTTGCCTCCAAAATTCAAGATGTTGTTATTTTTCTGCTGTGTAGTACTCCATTGTGTAAATTTTCTTTATCCATTCTTTGGTCAAGGGGTATTTAGGTTGTTTCCAGGTTCTGGCTATGACAAACAATGCTGCTATGAACTAGTTGAGCACATGCCCTTATGGCACGATTGAGAATTCTTTGGATATATACCCAAAAGTGGTATTACTGGGTCTTGAGGAAGGTTGTTTCCTAATTTTCAGAGAAATCACCACACTGATTTCCAAAGGGGCTGTACCAGCTTGCATTCCCACCAGCAATGCAGGAGTATTCCCTTTACCCACAACTTCTCCAGGATAACTTGTAATTAGTGTTTTTGATCTTGGCCATTCTTATAGGTGTCAAATGGATCAAAGACCTCAACATAAAGAAAGGCACACTGAACCTCACAGAAGAGAAAGTGAGACCTACACTTGAATGCATTGGCACAGGAGACCACTTCCTAGCTATATCCCCAGTAGCACAGACACTGAGAGAAACCAAAACCAATCTTAAAGTACAAGTATTACCACCATGAGGTCATATCAACCAGGTGGAATCATTGTAGGGCCCCAACTTCTTCCTGGAAACTTCAAAGATTACTGCAGGAAAATTTATTGTTCATTGTAGAAAACTTAAACATATATTTATATGGACATATATTATTCATATAGACATATATTCAATAAAAGTTATGATAGAGACAAAAATATTTATGGGCAAAAGTAAAATCTTTCCTATATTCTTTCTTCTTTCTGTACCATACCAGATAACTCCTGATATGACACAGGAACTCTGAATTTTTCTTTTAATTACATGCTTGAATCTAGAGAGGGATAACCATAGTTCAACTCCAAAGCCAGCTTTAATTTTTAAGTGTGTGTATATATGTGTGTGTGTGTATACATGTATATATATATATATTCAGCTAATAAAATTTTACACAGCAGATGACATGTCACCAATGTCACCATAAGTCAGATTTCTCTTTTTTTGAAAATTCTTTCTGGATAGCTATCTTTTCTTCTTTAGGCATCTAGATGTCCAAAGTCTCTTGATTTTTTTTAACATGTATATTTTCCTGCAAAGACAAGAACAGAACACTTTTCCAACTCCTATGAGGTTTCCTTACCACCTGTATGATTGCTACCTCTGTGGATGAGCTGTCATTTCTCTTCCTCAAGAGGTTTCTTTTTTGCAAAATAAATCTTTATTAATTTGGATGGTATCCATAGCTTTTCTTCTCCTGTGGAAACAAAAGTGAAACCCCGTTCCCCAATGTAGAACATCTGGTTTCCATTCTGAGGTCAGCACATCCTTGAAATACACCAGATGATTTAATTCAAAAGTTATTTTATTATTATTCAATGTCTCCATAATGCTGTTGTTCCTTTCTCATCAGCATTAAGAAAATTCAAGGCCCTCGTGTGCCAGGATCCATCCAGAGTGGTAAGTGTGTGCACGCCTGGCTGGACAGTCCCTGGAGCAGAGTGCAGGCCCCCCTCCAATTCCCCTAAACATTTCTGACCATTCAGCGGGGCTTCTCCCTGGCTACTGGCTTTCTCTGTTTATCACTTTCCATCTTAGTACCAAGCACTCCTTTCCATCTGCTGAGTGCTAGAATTCCCCAACTCAGCCTGCTTTGGGGAGGAGGGTATGGGGACCCAGTGGTGAGTGCTCCTGCACCAGGGGCTTCTTTGTTCCATGTGATCCTATCCCCCAACAAGCCCGACCTTTTGTCTGCAGGATACTGATACTTGGCCCAGCAAGGGGCCCTGTTTCTGTGCCAGGATCCATCCAGAGGGATCCACCAACACAGCCTGCTTCAGGGCAGAAGGGATCTGAGAGCCAGCCCTAGTGCTGAGGCTTCCTAAGAGAAGGCAGACCAAGAAAAAAACCCCAAGTACACAGTCAGCCACAGCAGAGATTGAACCAAGATGTCAAGACTCCCCTGGCCACATTTGAAGGAAGAGATGGGCAGGCACCAATGCAAGAATTCCTCCAACAACCTGCAAAGCAACATGTTATCACCAGAAGCCAGCGAGCACCCAACAAGAAGACTTGAACACCCTAATCCAGAAGCAGTGGAAGAAATCGACTTTAAACGTACCATTATAAAAATGATAGAGACCCTTAAACAGAATGTGAATAACTCCCTTAAAGAAATGGAAGAGAAGACAAACAAAAAGTTAGAAGAAATTAATAAATCCCTCAAAGACACCCAAAAAAACCCAAGAGAAAGCAATCAAACAGGTAATGGAAACAGTTCAAGACTTGAAGATCAAAATGGAGGCAATGAAGAAAACACAAACCAAGGGAAGGCAAGATAAGGAAAATATAGTTAAATGAACAGGAACTACAGAGACAAGTATAACCAACAGAATACAAGAGATAGAAGGAAGAGTCTCAGGTGCTGAAGATACTATAGAGGAAATAAACTCATTGATCAAAGAAAACAGCAAATATAACAAATTCTTAACCCAAAACATCCAGGAAATGTGGGACACCATGAAAAGACCAAACCTAAGACTAATAGGGGTAGAAGAAGGAGAAGAATTACAACTCAAAGGCCCAGAAAATATATTCAACAAAATTATAGAAGAAAACTTTCCCAACCTAAAGAAGGATATTCTTATGAAGGTACAAGAAGCATACAGAACACCAAATAGACTGGATCAAAAAAATCCCCTTGCCATATAATAATCAAAACATAAAATGTACAGAATAAAGAAAGAATATTAAGAGCTGCTAAGGAAAAAGGTCAAGTAATATATAAACGTAAACCTATCAGAATTACATCTGACTTTATGGAATCCATGAAAGCCAGAATGTCTTGGACAGATGTGCTGCAAACACTAAGAGACCATGGAAGCAAGCCCAGACTACTATACCCAGCAAAGCTTTCAATCACCATCAATGGAGAAAACAAGATATTCCATGACAAAAACAGATTTAAACAATGTATATTCACAAACCCAGCCTTGCAGAATGTACTAGAGGGAAAACCTCAACCCAAGGAAGCCAACAAAATCCACAGTAGCACACACATCTGACAACCCTCCACCAGCACAACTCAAAGAAGGAAAACACACAAACACTACCCCCCAAAAAAAATAAATAACCAGAGTTAACAACCACTGGTCATTATTATCACTTAATATCAATGGATTCAATTCACCTATAAAAAGGCACAGGTTAAGAGAATGGATACAGAAACAAGATCCAACATTCTGCTGTTTACAAGAAACACACCTCAAAAACACTAACACAGAGTAAAGGATTGGGAAAAGGTTTTCGAATCAAACGGCCCTAAGAAACAAGCAAGTGCCCACAAGATCGCCCTATCCTAGGTGGGGCTTTGGTTCCCCAGCACTCTCTCTTCCTCAGCTGAGATCGGAGGCGAACACTGGACCCTGCACTTTCCTCGGTGGGGCCTTGGAACCACAGCACTTTCTCTTCCTGTGCTGATCCGAGGCGCAGACTGGTAAACTTGTGTGCGCCAGGTGGTAAGGTCGCCGTGGGCCTCTTTGTTCCACACAACCCTGCACCCCACCCCTGCAAGAATGCCCTTTCCTCTGTGGGGCCTTGGAACCCCGGGAATCTTTCTTCCAGACGGGACTTCCTCTTCCTGCTCTGAGATCAGCTATCCAGAGCAGTGGTGTGTACAAGCTGTCCTGGGAGGTCCCCACACACTGAGACTCCCCTGACTGAAATCAAAGGAAGAGATGGGCAGGCGTGAATCCAAGAATTCCTCCAACAACCTGAAAAGCAACATGATAACACCAGAAACCAAGGAGTACTCAACAGGAAAACCTGAGCAACCTAACCCAGAAGAAGTAGAAGAAATCGACCTTAAACGTAACTTTATGAAAGTGATAGAGACCTTTAAAGAAGAGGAGAAAAACTCATTTGAAGAAAGGGATGAGAAACCTAACACAAAGTTAGAAGAAATGAATAAATTCTTCAAAGATACCCTAGAAAACCAAGAAAAAGCAATCAAACAGTTAGTAATGGAAACAGTTCAAGACATAAAAACTGAAATGGAGGCAATGAAGAAAACACAAATCGAGGGAAGGCTGGAGATGGAAAATCTGGGAAAACAATCAGGAACAGAAGAGACAAGTATAACCAACAGAATACAAGAGAAAGAAGAAAAAATCTCAGACGCTGAAGATACGATAGAGAAAATAAACTCATTGATCAATGAAAACAACAAATCCAAAAAATTCTTAACACAAAACACCCAGGAAATCTGGGACACCATAAAAAGTCCAAATCTAAGAAAAATAGGGGTAGAAGAAGGAGAAGAAGCACAGCTAAAAGGCCCAGAAAATATATTCAACAAAATTATAGAAGAAAACTTTCACAACCTAAAGATGGATATGCCTATGAAGGTACAAGAAGCATACAGAACACCAAATAGATTGGATCAAAAAAGGACATCCCTTTGCCATATAATAATCAAAACACAAAACATACAAAATAAAGAAAGAATACTAAGAGCTGCAAAGGAAAAAGGCCAAGTAATGTATAAAGGTAAACCTATCAAATTACACCTGACTTCTCTATGGAAACCATGAAAGCCAGAAGGTCTTGGATAGATGTGCTGCAGACACTAAGAGACCATGGATGCAAGCCCAGACTACTATACCCAGCAAAGCTTTCTTTCACCATCGATGGAGAAAACAAGATATTTCAGGATAAAAACAAATTTAAGCAATACATAGCCACAAACCCAGCCTTACAGAAAGTACTAGAAGGAAAACCACATCTAAAGGAAGCAAGCAACACCCATAATAACACAGACATCTAACAGCCCTACACTGGCACAACTCAAAGAAGGGAAACACACAAGCTCTACAACCCTAAAAAAATAACTGCAGTTAATAACATTTGGTCATTGATATCACTTAATATCAATGGACTCAATTCACCTATAAAAAGGCACAGGTTAAGAGAATGGATACGATAACAGGATCCAACATTCTGCTGTTTACAAGAAACACACCTCAAAAACAAAGACAGACATTATCTCAGAATAAAGGGTTGGGAAAAGGTTTTTCAATCAAACGGCCCTAAGAAACAAGCAGGTGTGGCTATACTAATATCGAACGAAATCAACTTCAAACTAAAATCAATCAGAAGAGATGGAGATGGACATTTTATACTCTTAAACAGAATAATCCATCAGGATGAAGTCTCAATCCTGAATATATATGCCCCTAATATAAAAGCATCCACTTATGTAAAGGAAACATTACTAGAATTCAAAGCACACATCAAACCCCACACACTAATAGGAGATTTCAACACTCCTCTCTCACCAATGGACAGGTCAAACAGACAGAAACTTAACAGAGAAATAAGAGAACTAACAGATGTAATAAGTCAAATGGACTTAATAGACATCTATAGAACATTCCACCCAAATAGGAAAGAATATACCTTCTTCTCAGCATCTCATGGAACCTTCTCAAAAATTGATCACATACTCGGTAACATAGCAAACATCCACAGATAAAAACAAATTGGAGTAACCATTTGTGTCTTATCAGATCATCATGGAGTAAAGTTAGAATTTAAAAACAACTCCACCCCCAAAAGGATACAAAGTCATGGAAACTGAACAGGAAGAAATAAAGAAAGAAATTAAAGTCTTCCTTGAATTCAATGAAAATAAACATCACAACATACCCCAACCTATGGGACACTATGAAAGCAGTGCTAAGAGGAAAGTTCATAGTGCTTAGTGCCCACATAAAGAAAACAGAGAAAGCACACATTAGTGACTTAACAGCACACCTAAAAGCTCTGGAAAAAAAGAAGCAGACTTACCCAGGAGGAGTAGAAGAATGGAAATAATAAAACTGAGGGCTGAAATCAACAAAATAGAGACACAGAAAACAATCCAAAGAATCAATGAAACAAAGAGCTGGTTCATTGAGAAAATCAACAAGATCGACAGACCCCTATCCAAACTTATCAAAAGGCGGGGAGAGAATACTCATATTAACAAGATCAGGAATGAAAAGGGGGACATAACAACAGACACAGAGGAAATTCAGAGAATCATTAGGTCTTACTACAAAAGCCTGTATGCCACAAAATTGGAAAATGTAAAAGAAATGGACATTTTTTAGACAAATACCATATACCGAAATTAAATCAAGACCAGGTAAAGAATTTAAATAGACCTATAAGTTGCAAGGAAATAGTAGCTGTCATCAAAAACCTCCCAACCAAAAGAAGCCCAGGACCAGATGGTTTTAATGCAGAATTCTACCAAAACTTCCAAAGAGCTAATACCTATACTCCTTAAGGTGTTTCACATAACAGAAACAGAAGGGTCATTGCCAAACTCTTTTTACGAAACTACAGTTACCCTGATACCAATAACGCACAAAGACACAACCATGAAAGAGAATTACAGACCAATCTCACTCATGAACTTCGATGCAAAAATTCTCAATAAAATACTGGCAAACAGAATCCAAGAACACATCAAAAAGATCATCCATTTTAATCAAGTAGGCTTCATCCCAGAGATGCAGGGCTGGTTCAACATACGGAAATATATCAATGTAATCCATCATATAAATAAACTGAAAGAAAGAAACCATATGATAATTTCATTAGATGCTGAAAAAGCATTTGACATAATTCAACACCCCTTTATGATAAAGGTCTTGGAGAGATTAGGGATACAAGGATCATATCTAAGTATAATAAAAGCAATATATAGCAAGCCGACAGATACCATCAAATTAAACGGAGAGAAACATAAAACCATTCACTAAAATCAGGAACAAGACAGGGCTGTCCACTCTCCCCATATCTCTTTAATATAGTGCTTTCAGTTCTAGCAATAGCAATAAGAAAACATAAGGAGATCAATGGTATTCAAGTTAGAAAGGAAGAAGTCAAACTTTTGTTATTTGCAGATGATATGATAGTGTACATAAGTGACCCCAAAAACTCTACCATAGAACTCCTATAGCTGATAAATACCTTCAGTGAGGTGGCAGGATACAAGATCAACTCAAAAAAATCAGTAGCCCTCCTATACACAAAGGATAAAGAAACCGGGAGGGAAATCAGAGAAACATCACCTTTCATGATAGCCACAAATAGCATAAAGTATCTTAGGGTAACACTAATCAAGGAAGTGAAAGATCCATTTGACAAGAATTTTAAGACCTTGAAGAAAGAAATTGAAGAGAATACCAGAAAATGGAAGGATCTCCCATGCTCCTGGATTGGTAGGATCAACATAGTAAAAATGGCAATTCTACCAAAGGCAATCTATAGATTCAATGCAAAACCCATCAAAATCCCAACAAAATTCTTCATAGGCTTTGAGAGAACAATAATTAACATTATATGGAAAAACAAAATGCCCAGGATAGCAAAACAATCCTATACAATAAAGAAACTTCAGGAGGCATTACCATCCCTGACGTCAAACTCTATTACAGAGCTACAGTAATGAAAACAGCTTGGTATTGGCATAAAAACAGAGACATTGACCAATGGAATTGAATCGAAGACCTGGATATTAATCCACTAACTTATGAACACTTCAGTTTTGACAAAGATGCTAAAATTATACAATAGAAGAAAGAAAGCATCTTTAACAAATTGTGCTGGGATAACTGGATGTCAGCCTTTAGGAGAATGAAAATAGACCCTTATCTATCACCGTGCACAAAACTCATGTCCAAATGCATTAAAGACCTCAATATAAATCTGACCACACTGAACCTGATAGAAGAGAAAGTGGGAAGTAGCCTGGAATACATGGGCACATAAGAGCAACAATGAATAAATGGGACCTCCTGAAACTGAGAAGCTTCTGTAAAGCAAAGGACACTGTCATTAAGACAAAAAGGCATCCTACTGAATGGGAGAAGATCTTCACCAACCCCACATCACACAAAGGTCTGACCTCCAAAATATATAAAGAACTCAAGAAACTAGACATTAAAATTCTAAATAACCCAATTAAAAAATGGGGTACTGAACTGAACAGAGAATTCTCAACAGAAGAAGTTCAAATGGCCAAAAGATACTTAAGGTCGTGTTCAACTTCCTTAGCGATCCAAACAACTTTGAGATACCATCTTACACCAGTCAGAATGGCTAAACTCAAAAACACCAATGACAGCCTATGCTGGACAGGATGTGGAGTAAGGGGAATACTCATCCATTGCTGGTGGGAATGCAAACTTGTGCATCCACTTTGAAAATCAGTGTGGCAGTTTCTCAGGAAATGGGGAATCAACCTACCTCAGGATCCAGCAATACCACTCTTGGGAATGTACCCAAGAGATGCCCAGTCATACTACAAAAGCATTTGTTCAACTCTGTTCATAGCAGCATTATTTGTAATAGTCAGAACCTGGAAATGACCTAGATGCCCCTCAATGGAAGAATGGATCAAGAAAATGTGGAATATATACACATTAGAGTACTACTCAGCGGTAAAAAACAATGACATCTTGAATTTTGCATGCAAATGGATGGAAATAGAAAACACTATCCTTAGTGAGATAACCCAGACCCTAAAAGATGAATTTGGTATGTACTCACTGGTTAGTAGACTCTAGCCATGAACCAAAGACATTAAGCCTATAGTTCATAAGCGTAGAGAAGCCAAATTGCAAGGTGAATCCAAAGAAAAACATGTATAGATCCTCCTGGAAATTGGAAGCAAACAAGTAAAGAAACGATCTTTTAAGTCAATAACTATGAGAGGCCATCCTTTTGGTAATAGAGAAAGCAAAGGAATTCATGCCATCCAAATAATATCTAAGGATGAGAAGTTACCATTAAAGGAAAAATTTCACATGTTGGAATAATATGTGCAAAATAAGGACCAGAAGTTATTTGAGTCAATGAAATCAATAGAAATATTCATAGGTCAAGAGATTCAGGCTTTACAAAAGACAGTGATAAAAAGATTTGAGTCCAGCAGCCGTTAATGCTTGGGACAGGATTCAAGCATATTCATGTATTAGGATTCATATATTAGGATTAAACAAGGCCAAAGAGAACTCTTTAGTGACATTTTACAAAGATTAACTAAGGCTGTACAAATAGGAGTAAAAGATCCAGAAGCTAGACAAGTACTTATTGAATCTCTGGCTTTCAAAAATGCCAACTTAAAATGTAAAAAGATACTTGGGCCTTTAAAAGTTAGATGAATGGATCCTGTATACATTAAATGCTGAGACATTTGACTATAATATAAGGCTTGAGTAGGAGAAGCAATTTCCAAAGGTATGAAGAGTCATCTAAATGCCAAATGTTTTAACTTTGGTAGAATAAGACATCTGAGAAGGAATTGTAGACAAGAAATTCCTAGAAATAATGTCTCCACTGGTGATGACAAAAATAGGAGGTCTCACCCTTCTGGATTATGTAGAATATGTGGCAATGGTCAATATTGTACCAATGAATGTAGCTCAACAAAAGACAAACAAGACAACCTGTTACCATTGAGAAACTCTTTGGGAGGCCTCTCACAGGCCTCCATGTCAAACATGATCCAATCATTCCCAGTCACTCTGTATGGCATAGGGACCAGGTGTGTTCATCATAGGTGGCTTGACTCTGTGGATCAGCACAAAAGCCCTTGTCAAGAATTTGATTTTGGGAAATCTCAACTCTTTGGCTCTTTCCTATTGTTCTAATATTTTTGCCTTCTTTCATGTGATCCATTTTCAAGTATCATTGAGACTAATTAAAGCAATTGTGATCCATTTTCACATGAGACTATTAAAGCCAGTTGTGTGGGGTAGCCTTATTATTTGAAGCCCATGCCTTTTCCATCTCCTTAACAAATGGTGAATGCATTAGATACTACTGCTTGCTTAATTTCTTTTAGATCATTCATGCCTATACTTTTATATTTACATTCTTTGAATCCTTCTGGGTATTTAGTACTTGATGGTTTGTCAGATGTGAATATTAGGCAAGCAGCTAAAACTCTTCATAAGTCATCTCTGACTATGACAAGTACTGGTGATATTTAATCCTTTCCTTGTACCTTCTCTACCTGCGTATAAATTCTGATAATTTTCTCAGTGGACTCTAATCTTTTTATCACTGTCTTTTGTAAAGCCTGAATCTCTTGACCTATGAATATTTCTATTGATTTCATTGACTCAAATAACTTCTGGTCCTTATTTTGCACATATTATTCCAACATATGAAATTTTTCCTTTAATGGTAACTTCTCATCCTTGGATATTATTTGGATGGCATGAAGATTGCCTCCCTGGAGAGATACTTTATCTGCTAACTTTTTAACAGATTTTTATTGTCAATTTCAACAGTATGAATTCTTACAGATAATTTGTCAGCACCCTTTTGTAAGGTTTTATAACCCAGTGACATAGACTGAATTTTGTCTGTCAAATGGTTGTTATCCTTTTCAGTTATTAATTTTTTCAGCTAACATTTTATTTTCAGTGATATAAATCCTGTCAGCTAGCTGTTCATCATTATTCTGTAGACTCTATCATTTCTAAAGGTGTCTTATTTATGACTCTATTATCAAACCAGATTTTAAGGATATAATATGAAAAACACAGCTAAGTCTTAATAATATCACAAGAATGGACGCATCAGAAAAACCACATAGGCCTTGCAGAATACCATCCACAGTATAAGAAGAAAGGCTATGATGTTCCTGGGTGGTGATATTGTCTGCCATTATACAATGTTCAAATTTATTTATTTATTAATCAAATGAACTTACTTGTGTAGGAGGTTCTTCTGTTCATGTGTTGCTTTCATTGGTTAATGAATAAAGAAACTGCCTTAGCCTAGCTGATAGGGGCAGAACTTAGGTAGCTGGAGAAGACAGAACTGAATTCTGGGAGGAAGAGGGCAGAGTGGGGGACACCATGGATCTTCTGCCTGAGACAGACACTGGTTAGAATCTTGCCAGTAAGCCACAGTCATGTAGCGATACATAGATTAATAGAAATGGGTTAAATCAAGATGTAAGAGTTAGCCAATAAGAAGTTATAGCTAAGGGTCCAAGCAGTCTTTAAATTAATATAGTTTCTGTGTGGTTATTTTGGGTGTAAGCTAGCTGAGCGGCAGGGATAAACAAGGGGTCTGGCTCCTTGTAACAACTTACCTCCCTTATGAGATTTCAGTAAATTGTTCTATGTATAATAATCTTTATTGGCCAGCAGGTGTCACGGTTGTGGGTGTGCACAGTAGAGAGACATGACAGCCCTGCTCTGTTCCAAGGTGGCAACATTCAGTTCTACATTGTTGGTGGCTATAAATACTAACAAATATGCTTAACAAATTGAGAGTGATTAATTCGATTCTGTACATGGGGAGGGTTTTGGGTTTTTTTTTTTTTTTTTTTTTTTTTGGTGGCCAGACTATCAAGGAACCCAGAGCTTGCAATCCAGGAACACAAAACAGAAGCTGTACAAGTTGTTGTGTGACAGGGAAAGCAATGGGGTGAATAGTATGTGCGAGCCTGGGAAATTACCAAGGTACCATGACAGCCAAAATATTTGCAGCTGCATGCCAAAAATGTAACACAGCTGCAAAGGGCTTTCAAGCCACGTGAGAAGGAGAACCTGCTCCAACCCACGTGGTTTGTACTCCACTACCACATTGGATGCCAGATGTCACGGATTACAATAAAGTAGTCTCATACTAGTTCAGAATAGAGTATAATAAAGGGTTCTTTATTTATGGGTAGACTCACTGATCAACAGTTCTCTGCACAAGCACATTTCTACATCTGTTTTTATATTAACCAAGGCCATGCCCAAAGGCCATTGGCTGAAGGAGTTCACACAGCAACATATAAAACTTTAGACTCACAAAGATAAAATAGATGATAGTATACTTTCTTTAATTTTGACAGATACAAATAGTCTAAATATTGTAACTATAATTCTTGCCTGAACCTGTTTTGTTATATGTAACTTTATAATGTTAAAGCTTTCATTTTTAATTAGACAGAAAAGGGGAGATCAAAGACCTTAATATGAATCTAGTTTCACTGAACCTGATAGAAGGGAAAGTAGGAAGTATCTTTGAATGCATGGGCACAGGAGATCACTTCCTAAATATAGTAACAGCAGCACAGCTACTGAGTGCAACAATTAATAAATGGGACTTCCTGAAACTGAGAAACTTCTGTAAGGCAAAGGAGATAGTCAATAAAACAAAATGAGAGCCCAAAGAATGGAAAGAGATATTCACCAACCCTATATCAGATAGAATACTGATCTCCAAAATATATAAAGAACTGAAGAAATTAGACATCAAAAACCCAAATAATCCAATAAAAATGGGGTCCTGATTGAAACAGAGAATCCTCAAAAGAAGAGCCTCGAATAGGTGAAAAACATTGAAGGAATTGCTCAACATCCTTATCCATCAGGGAAATGCAAATCAAAATGACTCTGAGATACCATCTTACACCAGTCAGAATGGCTAAGATCAAAAACACCAATAATAGCTTATGCTGGAGAGAATGTGGAGTAAGGGGAATACTCCTCCATTGCTGGTGGGAGTACAAACTTGTACAGCCACTTTGGAAATCAATAGGGCAATTTCTCAGAAAATGGGAATCAACTACCTCATTACCTAGCAATAACAATCATTAGCATATACCCAAAGGATGCACAATCTTACCGCAAGGACATTTGCTCAAGTATGTTCATAGCAACATTATTTGTAATAGCCAGAACCTGGAAACCTAGATGCCCCTCAACCGAAGAATGGATAAACAAAATGTGGTACATTTACACAATGGAGTATTATTCCGTGGTAAAAAATGACATCTTGAAATTTGCAGGCACATGGATATTACATGATGTTGCTTTGCCACAGATCCAAAAGAATGGGTCAATCAATCATGACCTGAAGCCTTCAAACCTGTGAGTTAAAACAAATATTTCTTCTTCATAAGATGTTGCTTGTGTAAGCTAATTTGTATAGTAACAAAAAGTGAGTAATATAGCACTTCCTTATAGCTGGGCATAAATGAAAGTTTAGGCTGTCTGTCTTCAAGGTATTTTCTGGCATTACTTGAAGTAAAACTATAATATTTTTGGCTGAAGGGGAGTAGTTACTGCCTAAAAATAGTTATGCACTGGAAAGCTGTTCATTTTCTAGTTCTATACCTAGAACGAAAAGATACTTTACTTGAGGTTGTTTTTATTTTTTTAAAGATTTATTTATTTATTAAGTATACAGTGGTCTGCCTGCATATGTCCCTGCAGGCCAGAAGAGGGCACCAGATCATAGATGGTTGTGAGCCACCATGTGGTTGCTGGGAATTGAACTCAGGACCTTTGTAAGTATAGCCAGTGTCCTTAACCTCTGAGCCATCTCTCCAGCCCTTGAGGTTGTTTTCTCATACACCAATGGGCATTTCTGTGTTGCCTGCCAGCTTCCCCAGTACTCATCTATTTTGTGTGGGGACGGGGGAGGGCGGGGATAGAAGTTAGAAGTATACTTGTCAAGGTCTCTCTACTGAGTGCATCTTTAGTCCAGTTTCCGTACCTATCCTGTGTTTCACAGGGGAAAAAGAAACTCCTCTACAAACAGTGATTTGTTGTCTCCAGTGTTCCTGTTTATCTGTATCTGTGTTTCCATGTTTCACTTCTTTTGTTAAGTTTATCCACAGTCCCAACATTTTACACCTCTGGATAAACAAAAAATAGAGAAAAGCATATCTGCTCCATTTTTTTTTAAAATGAGTATGTATCAGTTTTAAACCAACACCTTCTTTTAGAATCATTGTAAATTACAGAAGACCTGCAAAGACTGTAAAAACAATTTTCTTATGCTCATGGAATTTCTTTTCTTATTAGCCTCATATTTTGGGATGAAACTTTTGCCAACATCATTGCCCTAATATTGATACTGACTATTATATACTGATGTTCACATATTCAGATTTTCTACATTTTCCATAGTATTTTTTTTCTGTTACAACTCGTGTCCTGGATAGCCTATTATATTTATTTTTTCTTAGGAAACTCTTGAGTGTGTCAGTGTCTTAGATTTGCATTTTATGACAGTCACATTTCCAGCCAATACTGGTCAGGAATTTTAAAAAATGTCCCACAACTAGCATTAGTCTGCTCATTTTCATGATCATATTAACTAAGATTGTAGAATTTTTAGGAAAGGGCTGCGAAGATACATTTCTGTCACATCAGATCAAGAATGCATCTTATGTGTTTGCCTTATCACAGATGGTGGTGATTTGAATGAAAATGGCCTGATAGGCTCATAGGGTGTGGTCTTATTTGAAAAGATTAGGAGTTGTGGCTTTGTTGTATGTGTGGTCTTGTTAGTATATGTCAATAGTGGTGGACTTTGAGGTCTGAGAAGCTCCAGTCAGGTCAAGTGTCACTCTGTCTTCTTGCTGCCTATGGATTCAGAGTTAGAGCTCTTAGCTACCTTTCCAGCACCATGTCTGCCTGTGTGCCATCATGCTTCCTGTATGACAATAATGGTCTAAACCTCTGAACCTGTGAGTCCCAATTAAATATTTTCCTTTAAAAGAGTTGCTGTGGTCATGGTGTCTCTTCTCAGCAAAATAAACCTTAACTAAGACAACATTTCTTCATCTAATACAGATTCTTCACTGTAAAGTTACAATCTTTTCCCCTTCAGTTTGATAATACTGGAGAAGGAAACACCTATACACAGTCCAACCTAGAGACTGGGGCAGTAAACCACAGGGGGAAGGACACAATTTTTCTATACAATATGCAGGATTCTTCTGAATAAAAGATTTATACATGAATCTTCCTTTATTTATAGCAATTCTATGGTGGTTTGAATAAAAATGGTCCCCATAGGTTCATATATTTGAATGTTTAGTCACCAGGGAGAGACATTTTTTGAAAGCATTAAAAGGAATAGGAGGTGTGGTCTTGTTGAAAGAAGTGTGCCACCAGGAGTGTGCTTTGAGGTTTCAAAAGCCCTTTGCCAAGCCCAGAGTGTTTCTGCCTATGGATCATGATGTAGCTTTTAGATACTGCTCTAGTGACTACCTGAATGCTGCCATGCTACCATCCTCCCCACCATGAGGATAATGGACTAAACCTCTGAAACTGTAAGCAAACCCGCAATTAAATGCTTTCTTTTAAAAGAGCTGCCTTGGTCATGGTGTCTCTTCAAAGAAATAGAATAATGACTAAGACGACATTTTACTTTTCTCACTACAATATGCTACAAGATCATCTTGACACAGTTCTATTATCAAGCATTTTTCTAAGAAATCTTAGATTCTTTTATTGGAGAGTAATATTATAAGTCAAAGTATTTTGTTCTATGTATGCTTACTGATATTGAAATGTTGTTATATCTAGACAATCACACTGATGCTAATCAATATATACTTATTTACAAATATTTCTATATAGAGCCATCTGTATTTATTTATATTAAGGTATATGTGATTTCATTCTGATGTTGCCAAATCGAATTCATTACTGTATGGATTATTCTAGTTTCCGTCCTTTGCTTCTCTGTAACTTCTGTGAAAAATTTGTTCTACCCATCTGCTATCCACTTACTGAATTGTTCAAGTATAGGTATATAATAATGTCACATGTATCAAACAATGTCCCACTGGGAAACAGATTTATAAAATATAGTATAGAGTTTATGTGTATCTCCTCTGCTTTTTGTCTTGTAGATCTTACTCATTTTCTGAGTGACATAGGGAACTAATTTTTTCTTAATAAATTAGCTTTTCACATAATGTTGCATAAAATCTGCTATTTCTATTTTTGAAAGGAAAACTGCAAAAACTGTACTAATTTCACATAAAAAAAAGCTGTCTCTGTTGAAGTCTGCGGATTTTATAAGCCTTTCCCAGTATGCAATGGTTTGAAAAAAATCTACAATAGTTTTTTTTTTCACCCTGGAAGGAAAACCATAATAGTATAATACATGATGATCTTGAGAAAAAATAAACACAACAAATCATATAAGAAAGAAAATTACTACATTTTCAATAGTAGCAACAGGAATAAAATACTTGGGAACAATCACCAGAATAAAGAAATAGCATATAGGATAGAAACGATCTTTGTCAGCTACACTTGGATCAGATGATTAATATTTAAAATATATAAAGAAATGATACTGGGGGCTGAAAGAATTAATCAGGGAGGAATATGGGGAAATCAAAGGGTTGGGGGAAGGCTAAACCAAAAGATAGGTGCATGGGTGTATAAGGGAAATCAGGGGGTTGGAAGGAGGCTAAACCAAAGGATAGGTATGTATGGAAAGCCATATGTAAATCCACTAGTTTGTAAACTAGTTTCAAAGCTGAAATTAAAAATAGACTTTGAAAAGAATTACCCTTCATGGATAGACAGTGCCACTCCCAGAAGACATGGTTTACTAAGGAAAAATCCCAGTGCAAGGCATGGGATATTTTTTTTCCCATATTCTTTTATTTTTCGATTCAAATAAAAGAATTACATTTCCTCCCCTTCTCCCAGTCCCCTCCCGCTCACCCCCCGCTGCTTCCTTAAAAGAGGGCATGGTGCCCAGCCCTGTAGGAAGTCCAAGGCCCTCCCCCCTCTATCCCGTCCTAGGAAGGTGTGCATCCAAATCGACTAGGTTCCCAAAAAGATAATGCATGCAGAGGAGATAGGTCTTAGTGTCATTGTTGATGGCTTCTCATTCTGCCCTCATTGGCAGCCACATTTAGAGAGTCCAGTTTGATCATATGCTCATTCAGTCCTGGTCCAAGTGGATTTGGTTAGCTCCCATTAGATCAGGCACACTGTCTCAGTGGGTGGACCAAGCCCTCGTGGTCCTGACTTCCTTGCTTATTTTCTCCCACCTTCTGCTCCTCCACTGAACCTTGGGAGCTCAATCCATTGCTGTGGTGTGAATGTGGGTCTCTGTCTCTATCTCCATCCATCGGACGAAATTTCTATGGTGGTGATCAAGATATTCATCAGTGTGACTATGGGACAATGCTAGATCTGGAACCCTCTCCTCTGCTGCCCAAGGACCTAGCTGGGGACATCCCTGTGGACACCTGGGATCTCCTCTAGAGCCAAGAATCTTGCCAGTCCTAAAATGAATCCAATAATGTAGATATCTTATTCCCTTCTCCAATATCCACCTTTCCTCCATCTCCACCCTCCCACTCCCCCAAGCACTCCTCAGTCCTTCCCTTCTCCCTTCTTCTTCCCCCTCTACCATCCCCC
>PVIU01009915.1:0-73130 GCA_004026605.1 Ondatra zibethicus | reverse complement strand
GCCTTGGACTTCCAACAGGGCAGGGCACCATGCCCTCTTTCAAGGAAGAAGGGGGAGGGAGGAGGGGTGGGGGGGTAGTGGGAGGGGACCAGGAGAAGGGGAAGAAAGGAAAAAAAATTTATTTCTTTAATTATGTTCTTGAATGGAAAAAATAAAACAAAACAATGTATGGAAAAAATAAATAAATAAATAAATAAAAATGAAACAAAGTTTTTAAAGAGATAGAGTACAGACAGTAATAGGTTAAAAGGAGTAAAGAAATATAAGCCAATTAAAGAAGGAAATTCCAGAGATACTGGATTATGTATATTATTGTGTTTTCTTTGAATTTTTGACTTTGAAGGAGCTAAGTAACCAACATATATACTTTAAAGGTATCTTAATTTCAAAATATGGGTCTAAGGATGTGTTGCTTTGGAAAAGAGGTTTTGCTTTTGCTTACACAAAAGATGAGGATCTGTGGATTTCTTCTAGACTAATATGGTTTGATGGACCAAGACCCCTGAAAGGTCTCTGTGAACACTCCTAAAAAATTATTTCACCCAACAAACAGCAGGAAGCAGTTTGGAGAAGAACTATACCCACATTCCCAAATATTGTTTATAAATGTTTCTTTACATTTAAAGGGTAATATGCTATAGTGATTTGTATTGGTATGGATCTTGCTCTATTAATACAAATTTAAGGTCAATTTTGCTATATTTATATTTCTGCTCTTGATTAAGTTATTGTGTTTGTGTAGCTCATTTATAAATGCAATGTGTAATTTAAAATACAGGTCTATAGATAATCATCTATAATAGTAAAGCTTGTAGTTATGTTAGTTAGATTCTCTAGATGTACAGACATGTACTTCAGATAGATAGGTATTCTTTCAAACCTTCCAAAGGCTACAGAATATGGCATTTAAAATGTTTTAAGAACTTAGAATTTTACATGGCATGAAACACATCTGCTTCTGGAAGATAAACACTGAAGAGGCTCCTTTAGACATTTGGGCAAGAAACTGCACTTGCCTGGACTACTTGATGAACTGGACATGCAGGACCCACAGAGAAATGACTGCTGAACTTGCCTAAAGGTAAAATGATCCTCCAGGGTTCCTGCTTCATGAAAGAGCTTATTAGACGTTATGCAGGACACAGAAGAAAATGAGTGAGAAACTGCCAATATAGGCAGAACTATCTTTGAAATTTTGGGCTTCATGGAAAATCTGTTGGTTCCTATGGGTCTGTGGGATGAAGATGGATGCCCCAATGGTACAGAAGAACTTTGGGAGACTGTTCAGGCAGCAAGATGTCTCTGTCAATTTTAGAGTTTTGGAAGTTGGTTACAGTCCACTTCCTGTTTACTTAGGTAATATATCATTCTGGAGTCTTTGATGGAGTTGAAGAGTAGATAGTAATAATATAGTTTCCCTTAGTTATGATAAGAGATAAAGTAGATATAAATATTGTAACTGCAATTCCTGCTTGATACCTGTTTTGTTGTATGTAATTTTACTATGTTATAGTTAAAACCTTCCTTTTTATTTAAACAGAAAAGCAGAGATGATATGGGATTTCTCTCTGTCTGCTGTAATCACCATTGATAAATAAAGGAAGAGCTTTGTACCTATACCAGAGTTATAGAGGAACAGAGCCAGGTGGGGAAAACTAAGCTGATTGCTGGGAGAAAGGAGTTGGAGTCAGAGAGAAGCCATGTGGCCCCACCAGACCCAGATGGAACTTTAGCAGGTAAGCCACAGCCATGTGGCAATACACAGATTAATAGAAATGGGTTAAATTAGTATGTAAGAGTTAGCCAATATGAAGCTAGAGCTAATGGGCTAAGCAGTGATTTAATTAATACAGTGTCTGTGTGATTAATTTGGGGCTAAGCAGCTGGGAATCAACAAGTGGCCCCCTCCTCCAACAGATAATAAATAGGGAGCCTACTGTGTTGGACACACTCTTTAGGGTAGCTGATGAGAGGAGAGCAGCAGTGACTGTTTCTAATCATTTGTTTGAAATGATTGATTAGCAGTGTAGCTGGAGTGCTAATCATTTAAATATAAAAGCACTTTGAAGGTTCTGATTCTGGAAAGAAATAATTGAGTAAACAGCCAAGTTAATCATTGTGGATACCTTGGCGTAAAGACAGGCAATCTGTAATTTTGAAAAACAGTGGCATGAAGTAAAGAGGAACCTCATCAACTTAATGTTATTTGTTTCCTGAAATGCTAGTTAAGTGGTAACTAAACTTGAGTCACTTTGACATAGATTGACTGCAGCAAATAAAAGAGAGTAAGCTGATGTACTCTGAATCTGAAGACACTCGCCATTTGTCCTTGTCTATTCAGAAAGCAATTAAGCACTTCAGAGCTG
Organism: Ondatra zibethicus; assembly: GCA_004026605.1. Taxonomy (NCBI): domain Eukaryota; kingdom Metazoa; phylum Chordata; class Mammalia; order Rodentia; family Cricetidae; genus Ondatra; species Ondatra zibethicus. The sequence goes on along the minus strand of PVIU01009915.1, from coordinate 70,764 downwards.
TCTTCAAATTCATCATCTCATAGCATTTATCAGATATGATCTTAACCATGCCAGCAAGCTGATGACTTCTGAGACCATGTTTATGTTTTATATTTGGATTTGAAACTAAGATTTTAAAAAAAGTGTCATAGTCATTCCAATATTTGAAGAATAAGGACAATTTGGGATAATTAGAAATATTGTTGTATTCATTTTTAAAAGACCAAGAAATTTGCAGATGAAGCCAGTATTTCCTGATAACTTAAATTTTAAAGAGAGAAGATGCAGTAAGTTGCTCTATGTTTGGGATAAATAGATAGATAGATAGATAGATAGATAGATAGATAGATAGATAGATGGATATGTATGTATGAATACATATGTGTGTGTTTATATAGAATAGTGAACTCAAAACAAGTTTATAATATTAGTAGTTGTAGTCATAGAATAAAATTATATAAAATTATAGAATGAAATTGGTCATAGCATAGATCATCAATATTAATGGAATACTAATTTATAAATATTGGTAACATAGAGCAGGATTAAAAAATATCCTAGTGCAAATAATCATACTGTGTCTTGAAAGATGGATAGAAACAAAATATTTTGTACATAAAAATAACTTCAACAATAGACAGTCCAGTTAGGTTAAAGCACTACTGATGATACTAACGCTATTACTTGAGTCTATTTTAATTAATCCAAGTTATTGAAAAATAGCAAAGGAATCTCACATGAACTATTCGAAATTTTCTAATTATAATGTTTGACTGAATCAAAATATGAATTTTGCCTTGGGATGGGTTTTGTTTGGCATCTCTGTCTGAAATTTCCTTTTAGATAAGGAAGAGCTGGAATTTGCAATAGTCGTCCTACCTCTGCCCACAGAGTTCCAAGATTGTAGGTGGTGCACCCTCTCCAACTATTTAAAGTTTTTTTAAAAAGTGACTTTGAAATGATCAAGCCAATTCTTACCTCTATAACATCCCAAATGTCCATTTTTAGAACTCTTTTTTTTAGAACCTGGCAGACTCTAGCAATATGAGAATCCTGACTGAGACATTGTACATGAGTATAAGATGTTCTTCTAAACCAATGAAAGCAACTTACTGAGAAAGCACAAGTCATGGACATTTTTAAAAAAAAAATTGGGAGGAAGGACAATTATAGGTAGTACTCATGAAATGAGGATATTGGATTTTATAAGAGTACTTTTATAATATGTTTTATGACTTAAAAATTATCTCTTTGTGGAGATGAGAGTAGATATTGGTCAGGTTGTCACAACTTCAATTTTTCTTGAATAGTTATAGGAGGACTTATTTCTAAAGTTCTATTAGGTTGTTCAGAAACATTTATCCCAAAGGAGAATAGAAATTATCATTCAGGTGGCTACATAAAGAATGGGTCATAGAGAATTTATCACACACACACACACACACACACACACTCACATACGGAGATATAGGGCTAGAGAGATCTGAGCCTAGAATTTTGGTCTGTTCTTTCTATAGTATGAGAAAGTTATTCCCATAGAACTTGATAATATGTTGTTCTCTGGACTGTATATTCAATGTCATCTATCTCCTTCACAACTTATATGAATTTCTAAAGTTATTTTAGTTTTAATTTTATAAACATTGCTGTAAGTAAAAACATCATTGTAAATAAAAAATCATGCATGACAGTTAACCACACACAAAGTCTATACAGTCCAAAGAACTTGTATACAGTTTGAATGATGAAGCTGATGAGCTTTACATTGGATTGTATACTTCCAATTTCAAATGTATTTTTATGTGCTTATACACTACTCAAAAGAAAACTAAATGACATATTTGTAACTAGAAAATATATTAGTATTATGTACTCTTTTATAACTCATGTTAATGACATGGGCTTTTGTTTAGTGATATATATGTATAATATAGATATGTATATATGCATGTATGTATATATACACACACATTTATCTTTCTGAGTCTATGTGGCCCAATTTTTTTAAAGTTTTTAAAAATGTTTTATTTTATATTATGTGCATGACTGTCTGTTTTGCCTGAAAGTATGTCTATACACTATCTGCATGTCTAATGCCCAAGGAGAACAGAAGAAAGCATTAGGGCCCCTGGGACCAGAGTTACAAGTGGTTATGAGTTTTTAATTCTTCTTTTATTTCTGGGAATTTAAACAGCTTACACAGGTGTTTATGTAAAAAAAGGGTTGTAACTGAATGAAGCATATACCATGAGAAATGGTAAGCTCTCACACTATGTATTTACATTCTAGCATGTGGAATTTTTAATACATCATTAGGATGAAATCATTCTGATGATTGATAGGATGGCATAGTGACACATGGAAGTTAAGACAAAGTTCATTGTCCATAGAATTTTACATTTGGCCTTTGTCCTGGGTGTTCCAGTCAGAGCTCTCATCAATATTAATTTTCCTGACACCTTTTGTGATATGGACACATTAATACTAGGATCTTGTTCATGAACCCTGATGTAAACTATGGAGCTGCTGTCAAAGAGGGGTGACTTCCATCATTTATTGTGGATTTAATGTAGTGAAGAAAATTAACCCCATCAAAATTTATCTCGTGCATGAAGTAAGGAATATATTTATTACTTCTTGTAAAATGATTTTGTTCATTCATCAGTTGATTGACATCTAGGTTGATTCCGTTTTCTTAATATCACCACTAGAGTAGCAATGAACGTGTATAAGCAAGTATCTCTATAGTGTTACAAGATCCTTTGACTACATAGAGTAGAATTGCTGAGTCATAGTCTACTCCTAGGTTTTTGGGAAATCTTTACAGACATTTCCACAATGACTTTGCCAATTTTCGCTGTCAACAACAGTGAACAACGTTCCTCTTTCTACACATCTTCAGCAACCATTGCTAACATTTGTTCTTGATGACAGCCATTCTGACTGGGGTGAAATGGACTCTCAAAGTAGTTTTCATTTATACTTCTCTGATGCCTAATGGTGTCAAACAGTTTTAAAAGTGTTGATTAGCCGTTTTTCTTCTTTTCAGAATTCTCTGTTTCTACCAGTTTTAAATGTATTATTTGTTTTGTTCATGTTTTGGCTTTTGAGTACTTTGTGTGCTCTAGACACCAATCCACTGTTAGAACTACAGTTGATTAAGACTTTATCCCATTTTGTAGATTGTCTATTCACTAAATGGACTATTTCCTTTGTTTTACAGAAGATTTCCATTTCACATGATTCGAATATTAATTGTTCTTTTACTGAACAACTAGAATTCTAATTAGAAAGTTCCACACTATGTACTCTATAGTCACTCCTTACTTTCTATTCTAGCTGTTTCACAGTTTCTGATATTACATAGAAGTCTTTGATCCACTTCAGGTTGAGTGGGGCGGGGAGAGTCTAGTATCATTCGTCTACATGCAGATATTTAGTTTTTAACAGATATTTTAATTGAAAAAGAATGACATCATTTTCTCCCTCCTTTTTTCTCCCCAGTTCTTTTTGACAACCCTTCCTTAAATCCCTCCAATTCTCTGAAGTTAATAGCCTCTTGTTTCTTATTGTTGCTACATAAATCATTTTATGTACATATATGACTATGCATAATTAAGTATAAATATTATCTGCTGAGTCTGGTTTGTGCATATAAGGCTTCACGGCTGATCAGTCTGCATTGGACACCAAAAAGGCGGCTTATCCCTTTGAGAAACTAATTCTTCATCATTAGCTGCCTATGGTTCTGTCAAGGGTTGGACATCAAGAAATTTATCCCCTTCCATGTTAACATGTATATAATATTGTACAGCCACGTCTAAGAGAGACAGTTTCACAGCAGACTTCCTGCTGTTCTTTCTCTTAGTACCTTTTTTCACCCTCTTACATGAGTCATAGATGCAGGGACTAAGATGTAGATATATCTGGTGTGGTTGGACCCCCATGATCTTTTGATTCTTCATTGCTTTTTGTTGTGTTTTCCTGTGATCTCCTTCATTTACTGTAAGAGAAGCTTCTATGGTAAAGGGTGGTAGCTATACTTATGTTGGTATAAGATTTGGAATGTAGTAAGGAATTATGCTGGCATAGCATAGTAGTGATATTATATCCTATTCTGGGGTCCATGACCTTACTAGCCCTAGAAAACTGGCTAGTTTCATCACCAGGCATGATTTTCTTCCTGCTGAGTGGTCATTAATTCCAATTAGACAGCTTTTGCTTGCCTCTGACGTATGATTGTATTTCTTTGTATTCTTGCCATTATGTGATTCTTAGGTGTTGCAGTTGGGTAAGGCTGTTCAGTTGCTTCCCTCTATTGTCAGTGTGCAGAGTATTTTGTTTAACAATGGAAGCTATATAACAGGAAAGAGGCTTTCAGGTCAGGTTTATCTTGAGTTACCTGAGTCCTGTGTTCTAAGTGTATGGTGTCTTCAGCCCATCCTACTGAGAGTCCATCAATGGCTACATAGATAATATATATTGTTTAGAAAGTCACTTGGGCTACCTGAACAACCTTTTGAAAGGAGGTTTTCCATGCCTGGTACTGAACTTTTTGTTAGTCTATGGTTTTTCTGGGGAGCATATAATCTAGTGCGAGAAGAATAAATACGCAGATTGGGAGAGAATCTTTACCAGCTATATAGGCGACAGAAGATGAATATCCAGAATATTTGAAGAACTCAAAAAAAGGAGTCAAAAAATCAAATGACCCACTTAAAATGATCTAGGGATCTAAACAGAAAGTTCTCAATAGAATTTTTAAAAATGGCTAATAAATAACTCTAAAAGCATTCATCATCCTTATCAATTAGGGAAATGCAGGTTAAAACAACTTTGAGATTTCATTTCACCCTAGTTATAATGAATAAGATGCACAAAACATCTAACACATTCTGGCAAAGTTGTAGAGAATAAGGGATCCTTATTCACTGTTGATGGGAATGGAAATCAGTGTAGAGAATCCTGGAAATCTAAAAACAAATCTGATATATAACCTAGCCATATCAGTCCTTGCCATATGCCCAAATAACTAGACATATTTTTTCCTGAAAATATAACAGTTAATATAATGCATTAGTACTTCAGATCTTGTAGCTCTTTACTTCTTCTAGATAAAAATTTTATTCATTATGATTGTATTGGTAAGAAACAAGATCAACACCACCCAGAAAGCAGGGTGGATTGTAAGGTTCAGTGTTTCTAAAGCATGGTTATCACTGCCAATGGGGTTCCTGTGTTATTAGTTCTTACGAGTCAAAGCTGGGCAGTTGTAGAAGCTTGCTAGTGGTTTGTTTTTGTTGTTGTTCCTTGTCTGAATGATAGAAATCTCATTGACAATATGACTATTATTATCTCTCTCTCTGTTATTTCTTAGTGATGTTGTATGGAACACAGAACTTCATTAAAGTGAATGTTAGGCAAGTATGCTACCACTAAACTACATGGCTATGACCATTCCAGGATTTTCTATTGAATCTAGACATACTCACCTAAATTTATCTTTTTCTGTTTTTATTGGTTTTTACTGAGCTCTATATTTTTCTCTGCTCCCTTCCCTGTCTCTCCCCTCCCCTTCAGCCCCCCAAGGTCCCCATGCTCTCAATTTACTCAGGATATCTTGTCTTTTTCTACTTCACATGCAGATTAGATCTATGTATGTCTCTTTTAGGGTCCTCATTGTTGTCTAAATTCTCTGGGATTGTGATTTGTGGGTTGGTTTTCTTTGCCTTATGTTTTAAAACCACTTATGAGTGAGTACATGTGATAATTGTCTTTCTATGTCTGGGTTACCTCACTCAAAATGATGTTTTCTAGCTCCATCCATTTTTCTGCAAAATTCAAGATGTCTCTACTTTTTCTGCTGTGTAGTACTCCATTGTGTAAATGTTCCACATTTTCCTTATCCATTCTTTTTTCATATTCTTTTATTTTTCATTCAAAAACTTACACTTCCTCCCCTTCTCCCAGTCCCCTCCCACTCCCCCAATACCCCTCCTCCCTCCCCCTGCTTCCTTAAGAGGGGGCAGGGTACTCTGCCCTGTGGGAAGCTCAAGGCCCTCCCCCCCTCCATCCCGGCCTAGGAAGGTATGCATCCACATAGACTAGGTTCCCATTCTTCAGTCAAGGGGCATTTAGGTTGTTTCCAGGTTCTGGCTATGACAAGCTATGCTGCTATGAACATAGTTGAGCACATATCCTTGTGGCACGATTGAGCATCCTTTGAATATATACCCAAAAATGGTATTACTGGATCTTGAGGAAGGTTATTTCCTATTTTTCTGAGAAATCTCCACACTGATGTCCAAAGGATCTGTACCAACTTGCATTCCCACCAGCAATGCAGGAGTGTTCCCTTTACCTCACAGCCTCTCTGGCATAAGTTGTTATCAAGTTCAAATGGATCAAAGACCTCAACATAAAGCCAGCCACACTGAACCTTATAGAAGAGAAAGTGGGAAGTACACTTGAACTCATTGGCACAGAAGATCACTTCCTAAATATGACCCCAGCAGCACAGACACTGAGAGAAACAATTAATAAATGGGACCTCCTGAAAGTGAAAAGCTTCTGTAAAGCAAAGGAGATGGTCAACAAGACGAAACGACAGCCTACAGAATGGGAAAAGATTTTCACTAGCCCCACATCAGACAGAGGTCTGATCTCCAAAATATACAAAGAACTCAAGAAATTGGTCATCAAATGAACAAATAATCCAATAAAAAAATGGAGTACAGACCTAAACAGACAACTCTCAACAGAGGAATCTAAAATGGCTGAAAGACACTTAAGGAAATGTTCAACATCCTTAGTTATCAGAGAAATCCAAATCAAAACAACTCTAAGATTCCATCTTACCTTGTAAGAAGGGCCAAGATCAAAAGCACTGATGACAACTAAATTTCTTGAAAGTACATTTTCATTATTTCTGCATAATATTAATCTCAATAAAGTATACTAATCATAGTAATTTTACAATCAAATTATAGTTTTATTTTTTCTAAATTATTATTTTAATATTAAATAACAAAAAGCAGTGAATAAACTATTATTCTATAACCTTATCACTGACTTTTCAGGGAAAGAACAAGGTGCATTTGATTTACTACTACAGGATGCATTCCCAGCAATATGTACTCTTTAAGATTAGCCCTTAGAAACACTTTTGATTTCTAAGAAAGGATGTGCACATATACAGACATGTATATACTGTTAATAAAATGGTGGTGGTTTATTACTCTTCCAGTGTATGAGGAGTTCAATTATGCTTGTTTAGCTCCTTTTTATGACAGCTAGTTTAGCATTTTTTAAACCTTCTGGATTGAGATTATAGAAAATGGATCGCTCACAAGGTACAATGTGGAATTGTCACTTTGTCATAGCAAAGGTAATCAGGACTTGCTTAATCTGATGATTCCTGTTGTTTGTTGGTCCCTCATACAGTGGAAGAATAGCAACATTTTCTCTGCTTTACATTTATCTGATGGGGAAACTCGTATGTACCCGAGCAGCATACATTCTCTTATTTTGTCAAAGGAAAATTATCAAATTGCCAAAGTCAAATTACAGTTTTAGTTTTCCTAAACTATTAATTTTGTATTAAATAATGAAATGTGATAAACAATCTCTTGGAGTGCAGTGACAACTTTAAGGCAACATAGGGGATTGTGCTCGTATTTCCCTCCTGGCTTTTCCTCTACTAACAAAAACTATAGACACAGGCAGGACAAGCAGAACTCTTAAGGCACAGTAGTAGATGTTATAAAAAGTGACATTATTGGTCACTTCATGGTACACTTCATGGTAGACAAGAGGATATTTTTGTGTTCTTTCATGTTTTCTAAGGCTATGCTGCCTGAGGCATGGCTGCAGTTGTATTAGTATATGTGTCAAATCTAAAATTATATGTGTAGGCAGCTTTTCTCGATGGAGACACTGTATCCACACAGCCTGGAAAAGACATGACTTGGATTTGTACAATATGATTTTCATTTTAGCTCCTTGCCTTTTCTGAAGCAGTGGTATATTACCTCGTGGCAGGTAAGCATAAGTACCTCAATAAGAAGTTGGAAGAAAGGCATTTTTTTTCCTTTTCTACCTTAGGAATTCCTTTTTACTGTCATAAACTCATGATGAGGACTGAATGAAATATATGAGTATAGATGTTTATGATTTGTATAAGAAAAAAGTAATTAAGAATAAATGGTCTCATTTAAGAATAAATTAGAAATATAGTCTCTACATACACATGTACAAATAAGCTGCCCTAGCCATGGATTATAGGAAATGAACTTTGTCAGAATAATGATCAGCTTGTCTTGGATCTGTGCTACTCAACATCACATTATCTAAAGCTAGCATTTTAAGTCTTGTGTGCTTATCTGGAGAGATATGTGCCATATTTAGTAATTTCAATTCTTACCATGATTTCTCATTAATTTCAATCATAATGAGCAAAAAAAAAAAAACCCACCATGATCTTGGTCTACACTTGCTTGAGCTGTCTCTTGCTTCTCTTCTGAAGCCCTGTTTGCTGCCTTTCCTCTTAAGGACAAAGGCAAGTCTCATCTCTGTTAAAGGTTCTGATTCTGACCTGGATACCTCACTCAGGTCAGTCAAGTCTCAGCTTCAGTGGGACTTCACCTAGTACTAGCTCTGTCCACCATTTCCAAAACTATCCAGTCTCAAGACATAAAGTTGTTGTAATTTCTTAGAACATGCATCTCTTACTGAGGGATTACTGTTTTTTTTAAAAATCTACTCATGTTTTTGACATGTTTTCTGCACTTGAAGCTATATGTGACCCTGGAGAGTAAAAATATTGCCTGCTTTCTTCTCCAGGGATGTATCAAGTTAGTACTCCAATAATTATGAGAGAGAGCTGACTATGTGTACATTAGTGCTTGATAAAACAACTAGACTCAGATCGAGAGTTCTTGGTTTTGAGTGAAGTCATAGACATAAAATTACTAAATGGAAAAGAGTAATCTAATGATTTTCTAAAACTGTGGTTAATGTATTGTTTTTCTAATGTGATCTTTCATCTACATGATATGCTTTACCATTTTAGTTCAATATAAAGCTGTATCTATTATAAACTTATACTCATTGTGGAAATTTTGCAAAATAGTTTTCCTATTAAAAGAATACAATGTTTATTGAACTTAAGGCATGCAATAAAATACATACTATATCTAATCATTTTCTTTCTTAAAACAGAATGTCATGCACTTACATATTTTACTGTATAAATGTAATCACTCTTCCAGGGATTAAATTTTTAACATTGCCTTGATTTGTTTCCATTTTACACTATGTGTTTACATGCATGTTCTAAGCCCAGTGAAATGGTAAGAAACATAAATTAATGAGAATGTCTTTAAATTCTAGGTCTCTTTCATTCAATTTAATTGCAATAGAATCTACTCTTGCCACACAACTTCCAGTCTCCCTGTAGTGCACACCTCATCCTTTGCACATAACCTAATCTCTGCTATAACTTCAGTGATGCAGAACTGATCATATCTGTCTCCTTAGTAATATAAATCAATTGTCTCTGTCATTCTAAGCACAGGTTCCCTATTGGGTCACAAAATGTCTTTAAGACTTTTATCTCTCTCCCTCGTGCTTCCCAATTTAAACTGTATTACTGCCAATTACAACCACACTTTTCTCCCTTGTCTTAGTATATTTGCTTATACGATTTATTCTGCAATTTCCTACCAATTCTTACCTGTCTCTGGTTTGTACAACTAGTTCCAACTAACAATTCAAGGCACAGCTCTGCTATCACTGTCTCAGTAACCCTGTAAGAATCCTCATAATACCTCGTGTGTCCCTCTATCAACACACACTGTGCAGTCAAGTTTATTTTCTTCTGCTGACATTTGTAATTTGAAACCCTGAAGCAAATAGGCCCTTGTCTCATATTTCACTTCACAAGCATCAAACTTAAAATGTGACAGCTGTTTATCCACTTGAAACACAGTGCCTTTTTAATAAATTAACAAATACATTAAAAAGTATGAAAAGAATATAAATTCCAAGTAGTTGACTTTAAGTTTTAATAAGTGCAACAGCAATTCTCTCTGGGTCACTGTGGTCCTGGGATCTAACACGGGTTTAGTACATGAGGAGAGTTTACGAAGCACATGAATGGACAGACTAATCTACCATTAAACAATAGAGATAAAAATATGTAAAACAAGTGCCATTCTCAATGTGAAAATTCTGTCCATTGTCATAAATAATCCCTAAGACTGTAATCTGTGGAGCTAGGTCTTATTACTTTATGTTTCTAGAACATATTTGTGCTGTCTCAGAATTATAGATCTGAGACAGATTATAATATCAAAAAATGGCAGGAATTGTTTTCATAAAATTGGTCACAAATGCGACCAATTTTTGCAAAGTATTATTAATGCTACTTCTACTAATGCATGAAACAGTCAAACACCAATTTGGAATTAGTATTGATATAAGGGTTATTTATTTGAGGGGAAAAAATTTACAGAACACCATCCTAGCCAACAGCCTTCTACACGACCAGGAAAGGAGTCTAGTCACCAGAACTGGATTCCAAAGCAAGAGAGCAAGAGGAGTGCTGCCACTGCTTTTAAAGACAAAGAGACCACGCCGCAGTAGGCTGGTATCTCAAAGGCTATTGGCTGAAGGAGCAGAAGGAGCTCCCACAGAACCTCCCCATTTTGTTTAAGTAAGAGAGTTCTAAACCTACCACATAATTATATACAATAAGAACAAATATCCTATTCTAACTAGCTTAAATCTTGTATAATAAATAACTTGGCAAAGTCATGAGAGAAAAGTAATTACATTTATCCAGTCTTCAACCCCATCGAAGATCCAAGAAGGCAAATAATGTTCCCTGAGTAATTAGGAAGTGCAATCAAACAACTTCCAAAACATGCAGTAAATCACAGAGACAACTGGCTACCTGGGCAATCACCCAAAGTCACGTTTGCAACGTTGAAGCAACCAACTTTGGCTAAGGCCTAGAATAATTCAGATTATTTTTAAAGGTAAGAAATTTTCAAAACCTACTTACCCTGTCTTGGCATGATTTGACAGTTCTGCTTATCCATTTCCAGATACTATATATTTTGTCAGTAGTTGAGGTATGGTCAGTTCCTTGCCAAGAGACCAGTTTTGCCAAGAAGAAGACAAGCTCCAAGTGGAGTGTCTTTGGTGCTCAAAAATCTCTTGGGAATTAATCGGTGTTGTCAGGAGCAATTGTGTCTCACTACGACAGAAGTCTAAATTAGATTAAATCCCATTTTCTACAGCTCTTTGAAGAGGTTGAAGATTATCTATTTATACAGAATATAATCTCTACATATCTAAAAAAACCTGATTAGTCTAACTATAAATATGACAAACATAGATGACTATTAATCTATAATTCTTAATCAGAGGTAGAAATGTACACTGCAATATGATATATATATATTATATAAATGCTTTAAGCAGAGGTAGAAGCATGCATGTATACAATATTCAATATAATTTAACTTTGTAGCCAATATAATTGTCTATAAACAATAACTCATGAATACCAATCTGTTATCCCATCATCCAATTTTCCCTTTTTTTCCAAAAAGATCCCAGAGCTTATAAAATTCCTCACCCAACCCTCAACCATATATCAACTATAATCAACCCTTAAATGATGTCCCTAAGTCTAAGGACAAACTTTGCTGGGAGAGGGGATGCTGTCTTCTAGAATTACTTCCTGCTGTCATGGGGGCGAGGTTATTTCTAGGGGATCCTACGAAAGTAAAATGATGGTTAAATTTCAAGATCAATGTCTGGTAAAATTGCAAATAGTCTCTGAGTATTTTATGGAGGTCTGGCCAGAATGTTGTAAAAGATGTGTACCATTTCAGCTAACCAAGTTGGAACCATCTTGTGCAGCTGATATCCAAAATAGGTCTTGTAGTAGCACTATCAGTATCATGACATCATATCAACTAGATTTCATTCCTTTGAGTATCCTTTGTGTTAGTCCCTGCAGGTAGTGATGTTTGGTTATAGAAAGAGCAAGTAGGGCATCTCTTTATAATCTTCTTAGCTTGTTGCCATGTAATGGAAAACTCTTTCTTTAAACCTTTGCTATTGACGTGATGTTTTTTATGAAATTCTGTGGCCTGTAACATGCTTCCAATCAATAATTGATCAATTTCTGCATTACCTTGTCCTAGAGGACCTGGCAGACACATATGGGATCTGATGTGTGTTATGTACATTGGACAAAGCCTATTCCTGATTATGCCTTGGTGTAGGAGGGCCTTCTGTATTTCTGTTGCTTTCATTGGTTAAATAAAGAGACTGCCTTGGCCTTTTGATAGGGCAGCCCTTAGGTGGGTGGAGTAGACAGAACAGAATGCTGGGGAGAAGGGAAGTGTGGCAGATGCTGTGCTTCTCCGGCCCAAGATGGACACTGGTTAGACTCATGCTGGTAAGCCACATCCTCATAGTAAATACAGATTATTAGAAATGGGCTGAATCAAGATGTAAGAGTTGGTCAAGAAGAGACTAGAACTAATGGGCCAGGCAGAGTTTAAATGAATATAGTTTCTGTGTAGTTATTTCGGCAGCCGGGAGCTGGGCAGAAGGACGCAGCCCGCGTACCTCTTATAACAATGTCTTGTACCTGTGTAAACAATGAAGTCAACTCTGTATCATCTGGTATAAATTCAGTGGTTTCAATATGCAAGATAACTCTTTCTGCATATTGTGAATCTGTAACGATATTAAGAAGTTCTTTAAAATCACTTAGCACCATAAAAATGGCATATAATTCTGCCTTCTGGGCAGAATTATAAGGGCTTTGTTCCACCTTACTCAATTCATCTGATTTGTAACCTGCCTTCCCTGATTTATTAGCATCAGTATAAAATATACAGGCTCCAGTTATTGGAGCATCACATACAATTCGGGGAAGAATCCACAAAGTTCTCTTTATAAGGTTAAGTCTACCACTTTTGGGATAGTTGCTATTAATTTCTCCCAGAAAATTAGCACAAGCCCTTTGCCATGGTTCATTGTCTTCCCATAATCTTTTTTATTTCATCAGTAGTGAAAGACACTATCATTTCTGCTGGGTCTATGCCTGCTAGTTGATGAAGTCTCAGCTTACCTTTTATAATTAATTCAGAGACCTTTTCTACATAAGTTTTTAATTTTTTACTTGGTTTGTGTGGTAAAAAGATCCATTCTAAAATAATATCTTCCCTCTGCATTAAAATCCCTGTAGGAGAAATTCTGGAAGGCAATATGACTAGAATACAACTAAGATTTGGATTCACCCTGTCCACATGTGCCTCCTGTAATTTTTCGTCAACCATTGTCAGTTCTTTTTCTTCTTCAGCTGTTAATTCTCTGAGACTATTCAAATCTTTTTCACCATCTAAAGTTTTGTTTAAATGAATTATTAGATCAGGTGTTATCCCAACAGCCAGTCATAGACTGGAAATGTCTCCTAACAATCTTTGAAAGTCATTAGGAGTCTGTAACCAGTCTCTCCTAATTTGTGCCTTTTGTGTTCTAATTTTCTGTATACCTATTCTGTAACCTAGGTAATTAACAGAATCTTCTCTTTGAATCTTTTTAGGAGTAATTTTTAATCCCCATTTAGGCAAAACTACCTTTAATTCCTCAAACATTCTTTCTAAAGTATTATGCTTAAATCAGATAGCAAAATGTCATCCATATAATGGTAAATTATAGACTTATGGAATTGTCTAATTATTATTTCCAATGGCTGACTTACAAAGTATTGACATAGTCTGGGGCTATTGAGCATTTTCTGTGGTAGGATAGTCCACTGATATCTCCTAGTAGGCTGAGAGTAATTATAAGTAGGCAGTGTGAAGTCAAATTTTTCTCTGTCCTTTTCTTGTAAAGGTATAGTGAGGAAGCAATCCTTTAAATCAATAACTATAAGAGGCCATCCTTTGGGTAACAAAGAAGGCAGAAGAATTCCAGATGGGTAGAGGGCCCATAGGTTGAATTACCTTGTTGACAGCCCTTAGATCTGTCACCACTATCCATTTACCAGATTTCTTCTTTACAACAAACACAGGAGAATTCCAAGGGCTAGTTGACTCCTCAATATGTCGAGCATTTAATTGCTCCTGTACCAATTGTTATAAAGCCTGCAATATATCTTCAGTTAGAGGCCATTGATTAACACATGTTAGCTTCTCAATTAGCCATTTTAAAGGTAGGGCTGTTGGTACCTCTAAAGGTTTGTTAGTTGCTTTATGTTCTTGTACAACCTGAATGGCTGGTGACCTTTGTGCATAGTACCTTATTACATCTTTCCCAGAATTATGAGTTCCTGGGACTGCAGGAATGTTAATTTGGGTATTCTATTGCTGCAGCAGGTCACAGCCCCATAAATTTATTGCAATATCAGCTACATATGGCCTTAGCTTTCCTCTTTGACCTTCTGGCCGAATACAGTTATCCCATCTCATGCTTTGTTTAACTCAAGATATGGTTCCAATTTCTAGTAACTGAACATTTGCCTCTTGAAGAGGCCAATTTGGATGCCAAGATTCTGGAGTGATGATACTCACATCTGCTTCTGTGTCTATTAAGCCAACAATCACAATTCCATTTATACGCACTCTCAGCTTTGGTCCTTTACCACACCTCCTATATATACCTGAAGGCTGAGGTTTCTTATTCCTGCCATTCCCAGATGAAGTGTTATTCCTAGAAATTCTTTGCCTGCAATCCCTTTTCAGGTGTCCTAAATTTACCACAATTAAAACATTTGGCAGGTTGATGTCCCCTCATTGCTTTGGAAATCGCTTCTCCTACCAAGATTCATCATCGTAGTTAAAGGTCTGAAAATTCATGGTATGCTGGACCCATTCATCCATAGGTGCTGATCTAGACTTTAAAGGTCCAATTATCTTTTTGCATTCTAACTTTGCATTTTCAAAAGCCAGCAATTCAAGAACTATTCGTCTAGGTTCTGGGTCTGTTACTCCTATGTTCAGAGCCTTAATTAATCTTTGCAAAAAGTCATTATAGGGTTCTCCCTGTCCCTGCCTAACCCTGACAGATGACTCGACCCTATTCCTTGGTCCTGGTATTTTATCCCAAGCATTCAAGGCTGCTTTGTGGCATAGGGACAATAGTTCTTCATTGTAAAGAGCATGGACCTGTGGATCAGCATAAGCTCCTACACTAAGAATTTGATCCTAGAAAACTTCCACACCCTTTGCTCTCCCTTGCTGTTCCACATGTTTGGATTCTTCTCTGAAATAAATTACAAACATCAAGGAAGGTCCATCTTCCAACACCTTGGATGCTAACTGTGAGAAATCATGGGATGTAGCCCTGACATTAGAAGCCCAAGTCCTTATCATTTCCTTAAGAAATATAGAGTGCAAGCCATAATTAATGACAGCTTGCTTAATTTTCTTTAGGTCATTCATTCCTACTGGCGTCCATCTAGCTTCTTTGGCTCCCTTTGAGCCTTTAGAAGTTAACACTTTTTCAGAGTAAATTACAGGGTATTTCGCTAAAAACCTGGGTAAAACAGTTCTGACAGCCAGTAGTGGCATTGTATTCTGCCCTTATGTCTTCTCAACCAGTTCATCAGCTCCAATAATTTCCTCAATCATTTCAAATCTCTTAATCATAATCTCTCATAAAGCCTGAATTTCCTGACCTGCAAATATTTCTAGTGATATCCCTACAGTATCAATTATCTGGTCCCCATTCTGCACCTGTGACTCCAAGGTCTTAATGTTTCCTTTCAAAGATAACATCTGCTCCTTGAACTGCCCCTGGATACCATGTAAGTTGCCATCCTGGAGGTATATTCTGTCTGTTACCTTATCAAAACTCTGTGATAACTTCTAAAAGTCAAGTTCAACAGCCTGGACCCTCTCAGGTAAGTTCCTAGTACCCTTAGATATGGAGTCAATTTTGTCTATCATGGTATTAATCCTATCAATTAATGCCATATGCTTCCACAATGATATAATGTGAAGAAGAAAACTGAAACCTAATAACCAGGAAATTGAGGTATTTCCATAGGCATATAGGCCTCTTTTGATTTCTTCCATAGTGGCAGCAATATCCCATTAAAAAGAAACCTGCCATTTTTACCTGTTAACCAGCAGATGGCGCTGTTTCCAAGTCATGACTGGAATCAATGGAACAGTGTCAGGATAGATCCTGTGGTAAAATCTGTCCTGATACTTGTTAAGAAACTGGGGAAAAAATGAGTTACTTGAGAGGTTAGATATACACAGAAGAAGAAAACCCAGAGTTCAGGCACAAAGAACAAAATTCCAGGGAGCTTCCAGTGGCTGATAAACAGTACGGCTCATTCCGGGCGCCCGCCATGCTCCGACCTGATGCAGGGGGTCGTGACACAGCTTCTGCAAGAATGGCTGACTGCCCACCCAGCATCCCTATGCTGCTTCCACTGGGACAGATGGTCATGGTACAAGCGCAAACGCTGTGGCAGGGATTTCAAGTAGTGCTTCTGCCGGATGTGGCAATGGCTTGTGCTCTGACTCACACTGCCCAAGCACTGTTCTTCCAATGGGGGATTTAAAACCAGCTCAGAAAAGATCAAATCAGGTGGGCAAAGACTGTCCGGGCCTGTGGATCCCGGGAGGCATGGTTTTTAACTGCTGACTCCACACACAGGCCACAGCGGAGGGAGGGCTCATGCCAAGCCAAGCTGCTTGCAGGCAGGCAGCAGAGCTGGTGGCAGGCAGCTGAGCTGAGGGGTGGGGGAAGAGGGGGATGGTTCTAAAACCAAATGATGGGCACCAGATAGTGCACGAAACAATCCCACACCAGTTTGGAATTAGTATTGATAAAAGGGTTATTTATTTGAGGGGAAAAAACTTACAGAACACCGTCCTAGCCAACAGCCTTCTACACGACCAGGAAAGGAGTCTAGTCGCTGGAACCAGAGTCTGAAGCAAGAGAGCGAGAGGAGGCCTGCCACTGCTTTTTAAAGAGAAAGAGACCACACCCCAGTGGGCTGGTATCTCAAAGGCTATTGTGTGAAGGAGTGGAAGGAGCTCCCACAGCATTCTACTCTTATTTTTTCTCTTTCTTCTCCTATTGCATTGTTAGATGAGAGTTAAAATTATAAAGAGGAACAATGTGTATGAATAATGACTTTCACAGATATGAAAGCACAAGACTTGAACACGAATAATACACTTACAAAGCTAAAAGTAAAGGAAAAGAACCTTAAAGTTACACCAGCAGGATTTTAAGTATAAACACACTGAACAATGAAATTAGTCTTTTACAGTATATCTTTACTAATGGAATAGTTCTAATGTCTGCTAAGTTCAGATTTTATTAGACATTAAGTGGGAAATAATCAGTGATCATAGAAAATATTAATAATATCAGTTGATAGGCTCATATGAGTAGGAGTTGCCATGTCACCCACATACCACAATGGAATCCAAGAATTCTGAATAAATGTGCTTGTTACCTCTGGCCTCTAATTCGCGCCTTTAATTTTTTTAATTAAATATGCTTCTCTCGTTGCATTTTGTCCTGTTACAGTCTCATTTAACACTAAGGCAGCTCAAATTATTTTATGTTTTGAGTATTTCCTTTCATTGATATGCATCATACAGCATGTTCTTTTTCTTTCTAACACAATCAGATAAGAGCATGCTCATTTGCATTCTGTACAGTTTGGGCAGCAATCTGGCTCTTCTGTCAACATTCCATGATGATAAACTCTTATGCCTCTCCAGAAATCCAGTGATATTTATAAGCTCAACTGGCAAACATGGCCAATGTGACTTTGTCCCTGTTGCAGCAATTGTTTGTAGCAATTACAAAGTGAGTCATCTCTCTTAGACGCCCCAGCCACACTGAAGCTGATTGCTCATTGTGCTCACACAGTGAGGATAATCAGCAGCCTACATAGAAAGCAAGGTTAACTCAGCGTTTGTTGCAATCAGTGTCTTGAGACTTCTCTACCTACACTGCTGGCATGGTTTTTGTGTGACCCACCCAATAATTACCAGTTTACTGTTTATCTTTTTAAAGCAGCAATTTCTTGGTAAGATGAAAACAAAAGGCACTTGAGACTCTTTTTCTAACTTGTATCAGTTCTCTAGTCCTGGAAGATAACGGAAGAGTTAATAAAAGGAAAGGAAAGTTAAGTTATAAGTTATGACTTCTACACCAGACATGATATTCTACAAACCAGAAGGCCTGGAGGAGGTGGTGGATGTAAAAGGAGATTTTAAGCCCAACAAAAAGCACAACAATGAGGCTAGAGAGATGAATCAGCAGTTAAGACCACTTGCTATTCGTGCAGAAGAGCTGGATTCACGTCTAGCAGTCACAGGGTTGCTTTCAAGATTCTGTAACTTCAGTTCCATGGGATCTCATATTTTCTTCTGCGCACTGTAGACAGAACACATATGTCATGCACCTACGTGTATCTAGAAAAAAACACTCAAACACATCAAACTAACAAAAATGAGTTTTAAAAGCCCAATACCTATATCTCTTTGTATTTATGTATATGGACATTGAATCTCATACATACTCTGCATCAAACAGGAAGCCATCTATAATGTCTTCTTCCATTCCCAAATGCTTCCTTTGTTCCTAACCTCCATGGCTCTTTTTTGTAACTTTCAAAAAGTACTTAATAGAAGACTTTCAGATTTTAAATTTCTTTCTTAAATTGAATTTATTTTATCTGAAACAGAACATTTAAAAATTGCACATATGTGTATATATTCAAAAGTATTCTGTGATATTTTTATTGATGTATACATTATGAAAAATTTATACCGGCACTTCACATTTACTTTCCAAATATTTATCATTTCTTTTAGTAAAAAGCCATTTTCTAGATGTTTAACATATACAGGACATTGTCTATAATCTTTTACTAATCCTATAGCACACTGAAACTCCTTGCTATGATCCATATATAATTTAGTACCTATAAGTCAGCCTTTCTCCATCCTCCCTCATTTTCCTTCACCAGTCACTGGTTACTGCTTTCAACTCCCAACATCTTTATGATCAGTTGAAAATTCCACATATAAGTGACATCATGGGGTAACCTGTTATCTGTGCCTGGTTAATTATACATAATCTAGCAATCTCAAATTCCATTCATGTAATTGAAGATGATAAGCATTTTCCCTTTGAAATGCTTAATAATAGATGTGGTATAAATGTGCTCCATGTTCTTTATCCATTATCAGTTGTTAAACATTTGCTTCTCTTCATTCCCTGCCTTTTGTTAATAATTTCATAAAGAACAAAGCAGTACAATGACTCCTGCATGTTCAGATTTCATTTTCTTTATTTATATACCCAGTAGGGGGATTGTTGGCTCACATCACAGTTCTCAATTTTATTTGTCTATTTCCAATGATTTTTGAAGAACAAATTTTCCTTAGTCTTTCATGTGTGTTGATATCAGACACATCTGGGGATCCATGATAGTGAAAAATATAACATTTGAATATGAATACAATATAAGGGAAGAGTTTTTTTATATGTGTAAAAGAAAAGCACATTTTTAGTATATAAAGTGTCAAGATTAACATATTCTGTTTTGTGGTAAAATAAATACAATACTTGACATAGTAGAAAATTAAATAGAAGAACAAGGCATTTTTCTTGACAACTATATTCAGAAAACTTGGAAGGACAATTTTATATGGGGAAAAGATAATGCATCAAACAAATCTTATCTTTTAAAACAAGTATTTTATCCCCTTAAGAAAGAAAGATAACTAATCAAGGAAGTGATTACACTCACAAAATGTAAAAGTTTTTATAAAATAAAAGGAAGTTCCTCTAACAACCCAGAGTGTAGGTGAATTTTACAAACATAGAACCATGCCTATGCACATATTTAAATTTCAAGGACAAATAAATATTCCAACCATTCTTCATATAAACAAGAAAGTTCAAAAACAAAGCTAATATCAACAAAAAAGATTACCAAGAAAATGCAAAGCTGAATAAAGAATGCTTTACAGCACAGATCTTCCAGGAAAAAGGAGCAGAAAGTAATTTTTAAGAAGCTTGATCTAGGTACCCTGATCCTTACCTACATATTCAACAATTTGGAAACTAAGATATAACATCACCAGTTAGAGTTCAACCTGGGTCTTGGGGTGAGACTTCCTTCAAAAAGAATTTGAGTTGATTTGGGAGAAAGAAATAGACCAAATGTGAAGGCAAATGAGAAAAACGGTATTTTCAGATATCTAACCTCTCACAAAACTAATCAAAGTTCTTTATTTTGGGATTTATTTTACTTTAAATTATGTGTCTGCGTATGCATGTTTGTCAGTTTGTCCACGTGTTGTTGACTGAGTTTTCTCTCTTGCCCAGTTACCGTAGTTGTTAAGTCCCAAAGAAATCACATAGAGTCTATATTAGTTATAAACCGATTGACCCATTAACTCAGGCTACTTATTAACTCTTATAACTTATATTTGCCCATTATTGATGGCTGTGCTAGCCACGTGGCTTGGTACCTTATTCAGCGAGGCAGTCACATCTTGCTTCTTCTGTGGCAGGGTCACAACTGCTGAGTAAGCTTTCCTCTTCCCAGAATTCTACCGTTCTCATCATGCCACCTCTATTTTGCCTGGTTGTCCCACCTATACTTCCTGCCTGACTACTGGCCAATCAGCATTTATTTAAAATATAATTGACAGGATACAGACCATTCTGCCACAGCAACATGTGAATGCAGAGTGTCTAAAACTGGGCACTGGATCCATGCAGTTAGAGGTACACAAGAGTTGTGAGCCTCTGTGAAGGTGCCAGGAACAGGACTCAGGTTCTCTGCAAGAACAGCATGTACTTTTAATTACCAAATCATCTCTTAAGCCCTATGAGTTCTGTCTGAAATGTTCAAAAATATCCCAAGTAGAATCAAACTTGGAAACTAACCTTTATATAAACCAGCAACAAACACATTTAGAAAGAAGTGATGGTTACACTCTCATTGACAATAAATTATCTAAAACAATAAATTATCAAGGAATAAACCTAACCAAGGAGATGAATGGCTTCTACAATGATAGCTTCAAACCACTGAAGAGATTAAGGGAGCCAGGAAGGCCAGTTGTGGGTGGTGCACACCTTTAATCCCTACACTCAGGAGGCAGAGGCAGGCAGATCTCTGTAAACTAAAAGCCAGCCTGGTCTACCAAGTGAGTTCTAGGATAGACAGGATTTTTTCTCAGAGAAACACTGTCTCAAAAAACAAAAAAAAGAGAGTCCTGAAATAATGGAAATATCTCTTATATTCTTAAATCTGTAGAATATTGTGAAAATGAATATCCTACAAAAAGTAATTTACATATTCAATGAAATCCCAAACAAAATACCTGTATAAGAATAGAAAAAAAATCTATCCTAAAATGAAAATAGAAAGACCCTGAAGAGCCAAAGCAATCCTGAGCAAAAAGAGCAATACTTGATTAGCAATACTTAATTATCCAGATTAGATCTGGATTAGCATTCCAGATCTTCATCTATATTCTAGAACTATAGTAATGCAAACAGTTTGGTGCTGTCACAAAAATGAAGGTATAAACAAATGGAGCCAAATGAAAGAAGCAAGTGTGCATATGAATATGTTTTAACTACAGGTATGTGATATTTGACAGAGAAGCCAAAAATACACTGGAGAAGAGATAATATAATCCAACAAAAGGTGCTCAGAAAACAAGGTCTCCCTATGCAGAAGAATGAAATATGATCACATCTATAACCCTGCACAAATCTAACTCTAACTCAATCAAAGACTCTAATTTGAAAATTAAAATTAAAATGATACAAGAAACATAGGCAGTACTCTACAAGATGCTACAGCATGAAATTCTGATTAATTCAGATTAATTCCACAATTGACAAGTGGGACCTCATAAAGCTTCTGAATAGTTAAGGAAACAACCAAGCAAGTGAAGAATTAAACCACAGAACTGGAGAGAATATTTGCCAGATTTACATTTGACCAGAGCATTAATAATGAGAATCTGTTGTTGGTTTTTGTTGTTATTGCTGAGACAAGGTCATATTATGTAGCACTAGGTGGTCTGGAACTCTCAGAGAACCTCCTGCCTCTGCCTTTCTTTGCTGGGATTATAAGTGTTCACCACTACACCCAGTCAAAACCCAAAGTCAAGAAAACTAGTGACCGAAATAAAACAAATAAGTTATGGATCTGAGCAGAGAGTTTTATCATCTATGTATCTATGTATCTATCTATGTATCTATCTATGTATCTATCTATCTATCTACCTATGGTAAAGAAATAACTCCAAAAAGTGTTCATTATTCTTAGCAATAAGGAAAATACAATTAAAACTGTAGTAAGAGGTGCGCGGGCTGCGTCCTTCCACCTGGCTCCCAGCCACCGAAATAATTACACAGAAACTGTATTCATTTAAACTCTGCCTGGCCCATTAGTTGTAGCCTCTTCTTGGCCAACTCTTACATCTTGATTCAGCCCATTTCTAATAATCTGTATTCACCACAAGGATGTGGCTTACTGGCATGAGTCTAACCAGTATCCATCTTGGGCTGGAGAAGCATGGCATCTGCCACACTTCCCTTCCTCCCAGCATTCCATCCTGTCTACTCTGCCTACTTGATTTCTGCCCTATCAAAAGGCCAAGGCAGTTTTCTTTATTCAACCAATAAAAGCAATACAAATGAAGAAGCACCTCCTACACCAAAAACAACTTTTAAATGGAACTTACCTCAGGAAGAATGGTTAAGATAACAAAACAGACAACAGCAAATATTGGGGGGATAAAGGGAAAAGGGAACCCTCAAATACTATTGGTGGGGTTACAATCTGCTCCAGTCATGCATGTGTCAGTAATTTAAAAACAGGCCATGGAATCAAGGCGTGGTACATGGAGAGCTTGGAGAGAGTTAAGGAAATGGAAAAAATGTTGTGATTATTCTTAATTAAGAAAATTAATATTCATGATGAAGGTCTTGGAGAGAAACTCAAAGTGATCACAGTAAAAACAGGAAGAAGACAAGGCTGTCCACTCTCTCTATAACTATTCAACATAGTTCTTGAAGTTCTGGCTAGAGCAATAAGACAAGAAAAAAAGATCAAGGGGTTTCAAATTGGAGAGGAAGTAGTCAAACTTTCGTTATTTGCAGATGATATGATAGTATACATAAGTGACCAAAACAAACTCTACTTGGGAACTTCTACAGCTGATGAATACCTTCAGTGATGTAGCAGGATAGAAGATGAACTAAAAAAAAAATCAGTAATCCTCCTATATACAAAAGATAAAGAAGCTGGAAAAGAAATCAGAGAAACATCACTTCCACAATGCTCACATATAACATAAAATATCTTGTAATACTAACCAAAGAAGTGAAAACTTGTCCAACAAGAAGATTAAGTCTTTGAAGAAAGAAATTAAAGAAGTAAAATGTAAAGATCTTTCATTCTCTTTGATAGGTAGGATTAACATAATAAAAATGGCAATCCTACCAAAAGCCATCTATAGATTCAATGCAATCCCCATCAAAATCCAAGAAAGTTCTTTACAGACCTTGAAAGAACAATATTCAACTTCATATGGAAAAACAAAAACCCTGGATAGACAAAAGAATCCTGTACAATAAACCCCCAAAAGCAAAAACCAAACAACAACAACAACAACAAAAACAATCAAGAATTTCAATAGTTAGGTAACTGTTTGAGGACCTTAGTTTTAATCAGAATGTTTTTGTCTCACATAAATGTAGCACATTAATCCATAATGCTTCCTCATTAGCAATAAAGCAATTAAAAATAACCGCAACTGAGTAACTGCACACTGCTGTTTTTAGATGTCTAATTACAGAACCTCTTTAGGGCGATGGAAATGTCAGCTCATTAGAGTACAGTTTTTATTATGTGGAGCAACAGACTACAGCCAACATAAAAGGTGACATATTAAGCTAGCCATTTGTCATGATGGAATGTGTGACTAAATTATTGTTTGCATGTATGTTGCTAACTAATTCTGGGTGAAGTTTTTGCCTTAGGAACAATGTGAAGGATAGGAAAGGAATATAAATCTGAAGTTTATGTCAAAATGTTTAATAGGGTCAATTCACATTAATAATTTAACAAAAATTAACATATGCCTCTGTTTTACAAAGATCATGTGTTTTCCTTTCCATAATCTAAATAATGTAAGTAATTGGAAGCTTTTCTTGTGCTGGGTAGTATTTATTAGGCAGTTGTGTAATTTCACATTCATCCTCTCAATATCTTCATTTCTTTTGTATCTTAGTGCAAATGAATGGAAGCTAGATATATATTTCAGAAAAAAAACCTTTGTTTTCTATCATCTGAGAAATTCAATGAAGCTCTATCAGTAAACCTGAAGCCTGGAAGGAAAAGTGTCGACAATTTTGCTTGAACCTCTTTTGGTTCCTTGGTACCTATCTTGGTTGTATTTTCTGCCACTTTAATAAAATGTTCTGACAGAAAGCATTTAAGGAAGAAAAGGTTTATTCGGGCTAATAGTTCCATAATACATTCCACCACAGTAGGAAAGTGTGGGAGCAGGAGCTACGTCTGTCATCAGGAAGTACAGAGTCATAACTACCTGCCCTCTGCTCATTTTCTCCTTTTCATATACTCCATTATCCCAGAGAATGGTGCTACCCACACTTCGAGGTTCTTCCAATTTAATATATAAAATCAAGGTCTCTCAGTGATGCAAGACAACTATTCCTCAGGTGACTCTATATAATATAATACTGAGAGTTAAGATTACAATCCACAGCTTCAGAGAAGCTAGGTAATAAGAAGGAACCAAAATGAGAGGCATGGATCTCCCTGGGAAGAGGAATTAGATGAGATCTCCTGGGTAAACTGGGGGACAAGGGGGTGGTAAAGGGGAGAGGATGGGGAATGATGAGAACGTGAGGGAACAGAATGGTTGAGTTGTGGGAGGGATGGAGTGGGAGAGCAATGAAAGAGATATCTTGATAGAAAGAGTCCTTATGGGGTTAGGCAGAAACCTGGTGCTAGAGAAATTCCCAGGAATCCACAAGGATGACCCCAGCTAAGACTCCTAGAAATAGTGGAGAGGGTGTCTGAATTGGCCTTTCCCTGTAATCATATTAGTTAATACCCTACCATCATAGAGCCTTCAACCAGTAACTGATGAAAGTAGATGCAGAGATGCACAGTCAAGCACCAGGCCAAACTCCAATAATTCAGTCAAAAAGGAAGGAATATTTGAGCAAGGGAAGTCAAGCTCATGAAGGAGAAATCTATAGCGACAGCTGAACCAAGCTCGTGTGAACTCATCAACTCTAAACCAATAGCTATGGTGCTTCCAAGGGACCAAACTCTGCAAGTGGGAGACAGTTGTGTAGCTTGTTCTCTCTGAGGGGCCTATCCCTGGTGTGTGAGCTAGTTTTTTTGGAGCCCATTCTCTATGGTGGGATGCCATACTCAGCCTTAGTGCAGTGGGGAGGGGCTTGGTCCTGCCTCAACTTTATGCGATAGGCTTTGTTGACTCCCAATGAAAGACCTTACCCTTTGGGAGGAGTGGATGAGAGGCCAGGCTGGGGAAGGAGAGGCAAAGAGGGGTGAGAGGAGGAGTGGGAGGGAGAACTGTGGTTGGAATATAAAATGAAATTTAAAAAATAAATATGTAAAAAATCATAAAAAGATGAAGTATCGTAGTATCAACCATTTTTAAGAGCTTTCTAACTCATACCTAAAGGTAAGCCATCCTCCTTCATTGAACATGTATGTTTGCTTAATTACAGTAAGTTTCTATGCAAACCTAATTTCAACAGATGATCTTACCCTCTGATGCTACAAATGTTTGACCCGCACCAAAATTCCCCAAATAAAATTGTTAGAAAAGACAGTTTGAAAAAATAACTTTAGAACATCTATATAAATCACTAGTTGTCAGGCAAATCTAGTTTCTCATTCTTATCATGTCTGAGGAGCTGACAGACCTTCAACATAATTTTCCTCTATCCTGGACCTTGTTTCTCTTCAATGTAAAATGAGACTTGTCATGCATGGTTTCTAATGTTCTTTCGGTTTTTGACATTTAATGACTTGATTCTAAAAAAAAAATTAGGTCTTCTAGAGTGTCAAAAGAATTGCACTGTGTTTTTGAAGTCTTTGTGAAGTGGATTGTGCTGCTACCCTCAACTTCCATTAGCTACATTTGAAAACTGATAGGAGCTGAGGTCTGTAACCTCCTAATCAAAAAGTCCTCTCAGTGCTCTGTAAAAGCAACAAGGGACCTCATTTCTTGAGAAGGAATAAACAGTTTCTCTGATTGCTAGTAGGGTGAGCATGTACTATTAGGATCTATCTCTCAGTGGCAAACATTATCTTGCAGAGTATTAAGTAAAAATTTTCCTGTTGTCCTAGAATTGAACCAATGGATCAAAGCTACACTCAGCACTACTGAACACTCCAATGTCTAAGGTTAAGTGCTATGATCAGGTCAGATTAACCACTTTCTTCAGGATTAATTAAGAGGATTAATGACTAAGCTAGTCTAACCTCTGCCATCTCTTCATATAAGATGTCATAAAGCACTTAGCAACCATGAACGAGATTTTGAAAATGAAGTGCTCCATCCAATTCATTCATAAAAACTAACAGTACTTGTGAACAGTGGCGTTATTCTTCTTCTTGGACTTAATGCTTGCTGATTTAAGTAGCTACTTTTACACACTTGGTGTCCCGAGAAGAACAGATAGTGTTCTGATCATTTCTGAGGATATTATCAAGGATCTTGGTATTATAGACTTTTATCACCCTTTTATGTGATATAAAAAAGGATTTAGTATTTTAATTATGGAGTTTATCCACTTCTGAAGCATTGGTATCTGAACAAAGAAGGGTTGCTGAAACAATCTATTCAATGATGCTAGATAGAAAAGTGTCTTTTTGATAAGTGGTTATAAAATTTAAGATCGTTAATTTACATTATCTATCAAAGAAGAAGTGAACAAGAATTTGAGTCTCCTCATGACTCCAAGTGTAAGACTATAGGGTTGAGGCAAAGGGATTGTGAGTAGCTACTGATCAAAATAGATTACTTTTTATATTGCAATGTTTATATTCAACTGAAAACTACTGCTTTTTAAGCAAAGAACTAAAAATTACCAGAACAAGGTTTTAACCAGCATTATCATAACCTTTTATTTCCTAGCCTCTTATCATATATATGCTTTATTTTAATGTAGAACCTGTGAACACAAGATAAGAGGAAGGCTGTGTGTCAGTATCATTAAATATTCCAGAGATCGGTTCTCAGGAGAAACATGATCAGATAGCCAGACCAGACAAAAAAGGATGATCAAATTTTGAATTTAGTTTTGTTGGTTTTTTTTTTTGTTGTTTTTATGTTTGGTTTGTTTTTGTTTTTAGAGAAAGGGTTTCTCTGTGTAGCCTTGGAGCCTGTCCTGGAACTCGCTCTGTAGACTAAGCTGGCTTTGAACTCACGGAGATCTACCTGCCTCTCCCTACCAAGTGTTGTGATTGAAGGCATGTGCCTTGACTTCCCAGCTTGAATTTAGTTAAGAATAAATTTTAGACAAAAAGAATGAATAAATCTTAACCATCAAAATGAAGCTGTTCTAATAATACACAGTAACTGAAATCCAGAAAGTAGCAAAGATATATGAAGTGGCTCTAATATGAAAAGCGATTTCTTCATCAGAATACAGGTGGTGTCATTTACTTAGGAAAATTAAATGCATGCTTCTCAGGAGCTAAGATTCTAAAATTTAAAGAAAAAAACAAAACAAAACAAAGTGAAATTAACCCACTGCAATTTCATTTTCACTTAGATTTCCTATCTAAGTTCTCAGGTACAAGGAAATTTGTTGTTTGAGTTTGAGTTCAAAATAAAATTTTAAATTTAATTTTTTTTCAGTTTCACTAAGGTTCTTTTTTAACTTGGAAATTCCATAGGGAAATTAGAGTGTAAATGAGAAAAAGATCACTTGATGAAACATGGTAAAGTTCACTATTAAAAATTCTAACCCTTCAGGGCTAGAGATGACCAAGGATTTAAGAGCACTAATTGTGGTTGCAGAGAACTCGGGTTTCCAACAAAAGCAGAAGGAGGCTCAGAACTGCCTATAAACCCATATCCAGAGGATCAGGTGTCCTCTTCTATCCTCTGGGGGCACCTGTACTCATAAGGTACATATACATATACTCAGGCATATGCGTATACATATACATAAAACAAAATAAATTAATTCCTTTTTAAAAACCCTAAGTTCAAAGATAGTAATTCCTCTTTTCTTTCTGTCTTTCAGATCTTACTTGTATTTCAGTTTCTCTTAGCAAATAGGTAAATGTGATGTGGATTTCCCTAACTACATCCACATAAAACCTAACAGAGCTTGTAAAGGAATTCTAGACACACACACACACACACACACACACACACACACACACACACACACACACATACACACACACACACACAAGTTTAGCACAGCTTCTTGGTATCTGCATTATTATTATTTTTTCTGGATGGGTTCTGTTTGCTGACAGTGAACGGGGGCACAACAGCTCATTTAAGAGAGGTCTTTTGTCAGCAATGACTGTGCATCTTCTTAGAGGAGGGCTTCCTAGTTTGTGCTAGTTGCACAAACAGCTTTGGCTCTTTCATGAGGCTGAGCACTTAAATAGGGTTCGTGAGCAGTGTGTCACAAACTGCTTAACAGCACACGTCATAGACCCGCTACATACCTGGAACTGGGACATTGTGCATGATTGGCAGAGGTGGTGAACATACCTCAACCATGTTGGCCTGTCAGAGCTAAAAAGCAAAGCAATCTTAGTCCTAGCCACACTGCTTAGCATTTTAAAAGTAGTCCTGGTCAGAAAAGGATTGCAGATATACAATAAAGACAGATTCAGATGTAAAAGACCACTGAATGGGTCACAATGTTGGATAAGTGACATAGACTTAGGAGAGACAGGAAAAAGAATATAGACAGTTATAAAAGAGTACCGACTATCATAGATTAAAGGAGAAAAGATAAAATAAATATTAAACTTGTAAAAAAAAGTAATAGAGTAAGAAAAATAAAGAACATAAAAGCGGAATATAAACAGAGTCTGAATTAGATATATTATTGTGCTTCCTTGAATTTTTTGACTATGAACGAGCTAAGTAGAGATAGACAATACATTGTACATGCTGCTAAGCTAAACCAACATATGTATTTTTATGGTATCTTGACTTAAAAATTTGGATCTAAAGGATATGTTGCTTTGGAAAAGAGGTTATGCATTTGTTTCCACAGAGGTTAGAAAGCTGTGGATTCCTTACCAGCTAATAAGGTTTGATGGACCAAGACCACCTGAAAAGTCTTCATGAACATGCAAAAATACTTTGCCCAACCAAAAGCAGGAAGCAGTGGAGAGAACTATGCCCAAATTCCCAAATGTTGTTTATAAATGTTTGTTTACATTTAAAGGGGATATTATATAGCGATAAATACTTTGCATTGGATGGATCTTGGTTTATTGATACAAATTTAAAGTTAATTTTTATATGTGTATTTCTGCTCTTGGTTAGGTTGTGTTAGTGCAACTCATTTAAAAACAATGTATATTAAGAAATACAGGGTAATAGATGATCGTCTATAATAGTCAAACTTGTAGTCATGTTAGTTAGTTTTTCTAGATATATAGATATATATTTGAGATGGATAGGCATTCTTTAAATGTTTTAAAGTCATACAGAATATGGCATTTAAAATGTTTTCAAAGCTTTGGACTTTTCATGACAATGAGACACATCTGCTTCTGGCAGCACCAATCAACTTCAAAAGGAAGATGGACATACAAGAGGCTTCTTATGGAGTTTGTTAGTCATTTGGACAAGAAACTGCTCTTGCCTGGACTGCTTGATGTTATGCTGTATTAACTGGACATGCAGGACCCACAGAGAAATGACTGCTGAACTTTTCTAAAGGTGAGACGGTCATTCTGGGTTCCAGCTTCATAAAAGAACTGCCTGACATTTTGCATGACACAGAAGAAAGCATCTGATGAACTTTGCCATTACAACGTAAAACAGATCTTCAAAGTTCCTGCTTCATGGAAAAGTCTGCCAGATTCTATGGGCCTGTAGGCTGAAGATGGTTGTTGCAATGATACAGAAGAACTTTGGGTGATTGTTCAGGCAGCGAGATGTCTCAGTAAATTCTAGAGTTTTGGAAGTTGCATACAATGCACTTCCTGTTAATATAGGTATTATTATATACTTCTGAGGTCTTTGATGAAGTGCAAGAATAGATAGTTACAATTATAGTTATTCTTAGTTAAGATAAAAAGAAAGTAGCTATAAATATTGTAATTGTAATTCTTGGTTGATAACTATTTTTATATGTAATTTTACTATGTTAAAGTTAAAACCTTTTTTATTTAGACAGAAAAGAAGAGATGATGTAGGATTCCCCCTTGTATGCTGTGAATATTTTTTATTTTCATTGGTTAATAAAGAAGCTGCTTTTGGCCAATAATTTAACAGAATATAGCCAGGCTAGAAAAGATATAAAGAGAGAGAGTAGGCGGAGCTGAGGAGATGCCATGTAGTCGCCAAATGAGACAGCTGCTTACCAGAACATTGCTGTTAAACCACAAGCCTCATGGTAATACACCGAATAATAGAAATGGGTTAATTTAAGATGCAAGAGTTAGCTAGAAATATGTTTAACCTCTCAATCAAACAGTATTGTAACTAGTTTCTGTGTGATTATTTCAGGTCTGGGCATCTGGGAAATGAGCAAACCCTCTGCCAACGTAAATGTATAGCCTGTTCTGGAATCTCTGGTTTTACAGTACTTAAATTTTAATAATAAAAATTCTTCAAAGTACATTAGCTAGTTAAACAATTTTGCCTGTAATCAGCAGAAACAAAGGAAAAATAAGTAATTATCATAAACAGCTATAGCAAGAAAACATTTCCAGGTCTTGAATTTGATGACACTTTAGATCAATAAGCAGAGTATTTTATTTATCTGAAATGTTCAAAGTTTTATTGCTACTTTGCCTCCACTGTCTAATTTCATTCTCTAGTGTAACTAATTATTTGCTATGAAGTATATACATATAAAATAATCAACCCTATAGATATATCTGAGTATTAGTTTGATCATCTTGCTAAATTTTTTCATAATTTACATATATGGGTTGCAGATTCAGTCAACTTTTGGAGAATATTAGAGATAGATCAATACAGTCTGAATTACATTTTGCAGAAATTTTGGACCCATTATAAGGCTTTCAGAGGAATTTTGCTGAAAATTTAGAATGTGCTGCGTTGAGTGAAAATACATTATTGTCTACATTATGTACATCATAAACAGAGTAACCTGTCTTGCTGGAGGGTCTACATCAGGTCCTTGACATTTATATCTCTGGGTAACGACCAATACAGTTTTCACTTCTGTTCACATCAATTAAAGTAGAATAAACTGATTGCTTGAGAAATTAAACATTCTCTCTGTGTATTTAAAGTTGAAACTGAGAGGCTATAAAAACAGACCAGGTAATTCTGTGGTTTAGATATAAAATACTTGAATATATAACCACCATGATTTGAGCTATGATTATAGTCACAAGGTAATAATTCAAAGAAGAAAATATGCTAGACAAAGCTGAGTTCTAAAGGAGTGCAAAATATAAAGTATGACATGTATTGGTTGTAGTCAAGGTCATATTGCACAGTGCCCTACTATGGAATGGATATGTAAATATTACAATAGGAAGATTTATTCAGATAGATAAGAAAACCCAGCTTTACTAAGAACAACTGACAAAGAATGTCTTTCCAAAGAGCTGAATCACAAGTAACCAAGCTTCAGGTTAATGACAGGAGGGGTTCATAGCCCTGCCCTATGTGTTATCCACTGCCATTTGTAGCAAAGCTTTCTCTTTTCCAAGGTAGAATATATATATATATATATATATATATATATGGAACATTTTTCTTCTTGTTTGGTTGATTATGTTGCTTTTCTTTCATAATAAACTATCTGATAAAAAGCTACGTAAACTATATTTTACAAGTCATTTTGTCTAGAGAGCCAAATTCATACTTGAGGGAAAAGGGGCATGAAATGACATGGATTTGATCATAGTATGTTTCTTTCCACTTTCACACTTCTTAAGACTAGATACATAGGAGAGGGATTTGTATAATGCAAGAATTAGTATATATTTGGATCTGTTGTTATCATTATAATCATCACCATTATCATTATTATTATAGTTTATGCCTAACTGATACAACTTCTTTATATTTAAACATGAGACCAGGTGCTATAAACAGCACTCAATTCAGCCCAATACTTAAAACTTTTAAGAAAACAGTTTTATTGGAAAAAAGCTATTCATGATTATTTACATGCTATTAAAATTATTTTGAGCTATAAGTGTAAAACTGAATATATTTAACAGAGATTGGCCTTTTAAGTTTGTCAGAATAGCCCTGTGTTTGTCAAATACAAGCATAAATAAGCTTTAGTCTTTGTAACTTATCAAGTACCTTTATCATACATGACTTCATCTCTAATTATTTTTTATGGTAGTGTATAGTCCTACTTACTTATCTATTACTTGAAGACATCCCTACCACCTGGCCACTTCACAAAGACAATTTAGTAGTTACAACAATTTTATAAGATATTCACTTCATCTTTTCAAATTACTGGCACATATTTAACATAACTGGATGGATAGTTAAGAGTAAACTCTGTGTATGAGCCCATTAAAAGCACTAGAGCCTAGCCTTCATTACCACTTAGGAATAATTGCTTCTCTACATTAGTGAGAAATTTTGGGTGTTGCACTGCCTTCTTACAGGGTGGATAATCTAATGATATGTCATTCAAGGTTCTCCTAAAGACTACATTAAAGTTCTTAGTGTTTAATTAAATCACTGATAAACTTGATGCTGTATTGAATTTTCAGTAAAAGCCTTTTTACTTTCTGGATTTCTTTTGTCTATTTAATACAACTATTAAAATAAAATATAATTATATTATTTTCCCCTTCCCTTTCCTCCCCCAAACCCTCCCATGTTCATAGCCCTGGAACCTTCTCAAATCCACGACCTCTATTTTTGTTATTATATGCACACACACACACAAGCACATTTGTCCTAACGAGTTTATTTTATATTAATATTGATTTAATATATATGATTTCAGTCCTGAATTTGTGGGATATTTAATTAAGGGAATCATCACTAGGAATGATTAATTCTCCCATTTTCAGCAATCATTAGTTACCTGTAGTTATTTGTCTCAGAAGACGGGTCCTGTGAATTTTCCCCTTCCATTTATTTATATGTCTATTTATTGCCTTGTTAAGGAAGGTATGGTTGAGGGTTCATGGATACAGGTCTCTTGTCAGTTGTAGGAAACAGGATCTTAACACAGATTTCCTGATCCCTTGGCACTAAATACTCTGCCCATCTTCTCTTCAGTGAAGTACCCAGAATCCTAAGTGTGGGGTTGTGTGGCAAATGTATCCATGGGATTAAGAATCCCATGATCTTATTTATTAACTGTTTCTCACAGTGTCTGGGCTACTGGGGTTAAATTTAGGAAGTGGTCCCCTGTGCCAAGATGTTCAAGTGTTCTTCCCACTTTCTTCTCTATGAGGTACAATGTGGTTGGTTTTTTTTTTTTTTTGAGGTCTTTGATCCATTAGGACTTGAGGTATTGCATAGTGATAAATATTGATCTATTTTCATTTTTCTACATGTTGATAGTCAGTTATGCCAGCACCATTTGTTGACTATGCTTTCTTTTTTCCATTTTATAGTTTTTGCTTCTTTGTCAAAAATCAGGAGTTTGTAGGTGTGTGGATTGATATCCAGGTCTTCAATTTGATTTCATTGATCCTCCTGTCTGTTCTTATGCCAATACCAGGCTGGTTTCAGTACTGTAGCTCTGTAGTAGAGTTTGAAGTCAGCGATTGTGATACCTCCAGAAGTTCCTTCATTGTACAGGATGGTTTTCTCTATACTGGGTTTTTTACTTTTCTTTATGAAGGTGAGTATTTTTCTTTTGAGGTCTGTGAACAATTTTGCTGGGATTTTGATGGGCATTGCATTGAATCTGTAGATTGCTTTTGGTAAGATTGCCATTTTTACTATGTTAATTCTATGTACTCAAGAGCATGGGAGATTTTTCCAATTTCTGAATTAATAAATGGGACCTTCTGAAGAAAGTGGAAAGTACACTTGAATGCATTGGCACAGGAGACTACTAAATATAACCATAGTAGCACAGACACTGAGAGAAACAATCAATAAATGGGACCTCCTGAAACTAAAAGCTTCTGTAAAGCAAAGGACACATTCAACAAGACAAAATGGCAGCCTACAGAATTGGAAGTGATCTTAACCAACCCCACATCAGACAGAGATTTGATCTCCAAAATATACAAAGAACTCGGGAAATTGTTCATCAAAAGAACAAATTATCCAATAAAAAATGGGGTACAGACTTAAACAGAGACCTCTCAACAGAGGAATCTAAAATGGCTGAAAGACATTTAAGGAAATGCTCAACATCCTTAACCATCAGAGAAATGCAAGTCAAAACAACTTTGAGATTCCATCTTACACCTGTAAAAATTGCCAAGATCAAAAATACTGACGACAACTTATGCTGGAGAGATGGGAACACTCCTCCATTGCTGGTGGGAGTGCAAACTGGTACAGCCTCTTTGGATATCAGTATGGCAATTTCTCAGAAAATTAGAAAACCGCCTACCTCAAGACCTAACAATACCACTTTTGGGTATATACACAAAGGATACTCAATTGTATCACAAGGGCATGTGCTCAACTATGTTTATAGCAGCATTGTTTGTCATAGCCAGAACCTGGAAACAACCTAAATGCCCCTCTACAGAAGAATGGATAAGGAAAATGTGATATATTTACACAATGGAGTACTACACAGAAGAAAAAAATAATGACATCTTGAAATTTGCAGGCAAATGGATGGAGCTAGAAAACATCATATTGAGTGAAGTAACCCAGACCCAGAAAAATAATCTGTACTCACTCGTAAGTGGCTTTTAGACATACAGCAATGACACACCAGCTTACAATTCATAGTCCCAGATAACCTAGAGAACAAAGAGGACCCCAAGAGAGATATACATGGATCTAATGTACATGAGTTATAGAAAAAAGACAAGATCTTCTAAGTAAATTAAGAGCATGGGGATGATGAGAGAAGACAGGAGGGAAAGGGAGAGGATGGGAGGGAGCAGAGAAAAATATAAAACTTAATAAAAACAATTGAAAGAAAGGAACTCCATGATCAGCTTTTTATTCTCTGCGTTTTGACCATTAAAAATTTTCTGTTTTGATCATCATTGCTGTGAAGAAAAACTTTTTGGTGAAGGGTAAGGGTACCATTTATCTGTGGTTATAAGGACATTTTTTGACAGGCAGTTAGGGAATATGATAGTCAAATAAGAGGTCATATTGGGTTTTTCTTTAAGATCCAGGACCTCACTACCCATAGAAAGAGGGCTAATTTTTCAATACTAAGGATGATTTAACTTCTCTCTAGAGGACCTTAAGTCTGACTAGACAGTTATTGGTTTCTACCAAGATATGATTATCACTAAAAAACCTTTAAAGACACCTTGCCTTGCAAGTCATTGCTGTAGTTCTCATTCATTACAGATACTGATCAGGAGATCAATGTCTTGGCAGATCAGGATCCTTGACAGTTTGCATAGCAACTTTTCATACTATGAAAGGTGACTGTCAGGGAGGGAAATTTCAGGTCAACCTCCAGCTAAGATCCTTTGAGTACTGTTTTAGAAGTGTATCATGTCCTCAGCAATGGAGATTTACCTTCTATATCTGGAGGTCACCAACTGCAACAGCAGTGGCCTAAATTGTTATGAGTCTCTTGGATTCCAATGACCAATTACTCAAAATGGGGACTCTCATGTCTTGTACTGGTTTTCTGTTAGATAGCTCATGTCTCTTGTAGGGAGCATTTTCAGCCTAAGTTCCATTACTTTACTTCATTTAAAATACATTATATGTGTGTATACATATATGTGCATTTATACATATATATTCTACAAAATGTTACAGTTATATTTTTTCTAATAGTATCATATTCTTTCTGTTAGCAACCTGAGTTTCTTGAAGTTTTTCATAAAATAGTAGGAAAAATATTTTATAGCTTAATGTTTATATGACTAAGATAAAATGGTTGAGTGATAATTGAGTATAAATGCGGCAGTAGCACAATTATTTCAACCTGGAGAGGGGCTCATAAGTTTCCTATCTGAGAAGCTGGGGTTGTGAAGGCTGCTGCGGTGGGGTGGAGTCAGTTTTCATCAATTGTGCCGTTTCTAAAAGGCTACCTATGCTCTAGTACACAATCCCACACTCATGCACATATGGTCAGAGTTAAATATATTCAGTTGTTACTAAAGGAAGAACCTGTGGAGTTGGGAGGCAAATGTGGTTCATTGTTATAGACCTAACAAAAAACGTCTTAGAGAAGGAAAATCACTACTACATCTAGAAAGCCTAAAAGGAGCCCCATTCATATTTTGATCTTTTGTTTCTAGTCAATTCCATAGTTAGGATGCATCCAGGTTTTCTATTAAAAAGTTGGATAGCCTGCATTTTAGTTATTTCTACATGGTACATTTTTCATGGAAAATTGGAAAATAAGCCATTAATAAAACTTTAAACTTGATTAGGAAATTTTTGTATTATATAAATTATTGAGATGAATATAATAATGAATCTACATTTACAGCATGAATATTTAATTTTTTAGCATTTTTTCATATTCATATGTTATTTATATATTTTGTAATACAGTACCACAACCAAGATTATGTTTGATTATGTTTAGTACTGAAAAGATCACAGTATAGGATTTTAAAATTCAGTGTCCCAATGGAAAAGTACCAGGATAAGAAGTCTATACTTCTGGAATGGTATCTTAAAACTTAGATTCAGTGTCAGCCGTTTCAAAAATGACAGTTACTTAGTAATTAAAAATAATAAATAATTATTTCACATCCTATTTTCTTTATTTAAAATAAAAAAATAAAAACAGTTTGGAAATTTCTGCTTTGTCCATCTACAGTGTTATGTCATCACCATCCCTCATGTGCGGTATCTTGAACAATTATTTACTCATACATATAACAGTTGACAAGTTTCTACAGACTGTGAAAAGCATGTATTCTTAATGGCCACCAGTAGATCAAGTAATTTAGGAATTTAAGAATTTTGAGTAGAACTTAAGTAAAATCTTCACAAGGAATCCAACCAGTAGTTCAAACTAAACTTTAGTCTGCAAGGCGCATTTATGGCTGGTTAGGATACTATGTGACTCTTGTGAGAACTCAACTCTAAAATTATCTTAAATTCAAAAAAAAAAAAAACGGACCAAGGCTTTGTGAGGGAAAATATTCACTTTTAAAGCATTACTTCCGGGCATGATTCTGAGCTAAACAAATTGAAAGCTGGGCCATTAGATTCTGAGTAAGGATGTGAGGAGTTTATCACCAAATGAGTGGTATCAAGTTGCCCAAGTCAACACTCTGGACAGAACTACCAGCAATCGGTATATGATGAAAACTGTGCTTCTAAAATAGATTGCAAGCTGTGAAAACATGTCTAACAATTAGATTAACAAAAGGCTCAAGCCTTGTAGCCTTTGCTATAGTGT
This sequence comes from Ondatra zibethicus, assembly GCA_004026605.1. NCBI lineage: Eukaryota > Metazoa > Chordata > Mammalia > Rodentia > Cricetidae > Ondatra > Ondatra zibethicus. The sequence goes on along the minus strand of PVIU01009915.1, from coordinate 32,976 downwards.
TTCTCCCACATGGCTCAGGTGGGAAAAACAAAAGACTGGTACATTAAGGGGATGCCTGATCTAGTATAAGAATGCTGATGGACTACTGGATAATAGAAAATGACTGGCTAGTAACCTTCTTCCTTATGAAGTTCCTGCCAAATAGCAAAGCAAAAACTATTAATTTATTCATATTTGATGTGATATTCATTACATAAAGAGGTTGGCCTTTTTAGGCCTTCTACTGCTCTTTTAGGTTAAAATTCTTTTAAATTAGGAGAGAAGAGATCAAAGCTCTTGGATAAGTCAAGCCCACTCTTGCTAAAGGATGCCAAGGATTAGTTTTGTTCCTTTATGTCATACTACCACAGTCTTCATTTATAACCTTTCAATTATATTTTAATAAAATTTATACTATAATAGGCATCATAATTTTTAAAACTGTAATGATTTGTTGGTCTATCAATATTGAGGCTAGATCTCTAAAACAATATACCTGTATGTTTACAGTTACCTCAAGACTATGAATGCCAATGCACAAAAATTATCAAGAAGCAAGATTTGGGAAGTGACCAGATGTATAAATCTTATATGTGTACTGTTTTAAGACACCCAGTGGGCTGGTCCAGAATGGACAGTTAAAGGAAGAAGGTAGACTTACATGCAGTACACAGCACCCAACAATAAATACACATAAGCAGTGGTCAAAAGAACACAATATCAGTGAACTTGAGTGGTAGCTATCCAATTAGACATGCATGGTGAATGTCTGTGAACATTCCCTTAGAGTTGTATGGTAAATAACTGTGTATTTGGAATGTAAAACCCCAGACCATAATCATATCTAAAGAACAATCAGAGCAAGAGAAGACAGTGGCGATGAAGAGGAATGTTTAGATAGGATGAGGATAAATAAGCATAAAGAGTCATGTGGAAAGAAGAAAATAGATGGAACAACCATTTCCTACGGAGACAGAGTAAATTAGCCAGACAAATGTGAAGAATTGAGATAGAAGAGTCTCAAGAGCAAAGTTCAATTACTGCCAGGCACTTATTAACATAAAAGACACTTAAAACACACCAGGCTTATTGAATTAAAACTCTGGAAACTAGCTCCAAAGAGAACACCCCTTAAAAATGACCAGAGAAAAATTAAATTATGCCTGCAAGACAAAAAGAGGGACATGACAACAAAACACTAAAGCCACAGGGGGAAAATGTGTCAGGCAATATGAAGTATATAGACTTTGCAAGTATAGTACATATATTAAAATGAAATATAGGCAATTTAAGAAGGAGAAAATAGAATGAAAAGTGAAGAATCAAAAGCATACTCCATTACTTCAAAAAATAATTTAAAAAAACAAACAGAAATAAAATTATGTCAACTAGAAATTGTAGCTGCACATGGGAATTAAGAGCATTGCAAAGGGCAGTTTCTTATGCCCCAGAAATGACACTCTTACATATTTGTCTGAAGGAGAAAAGAATACGAATAACTGCAATGGCATGAGATTCACTCATGAGAGTAATGGTAATTTACAGTGTCCTACAATCAAACTAAAACATTCTGAAAGACCATCCACAAGCCAATGGGTAAAATGGCTGTGGAACAGAGGCCATCCAGATGTCTGAGTGGGTAAAGCACTTGATGTGGAACCTACTGACCTGAGTTCAAGCTCCAGGACCTATGTAAAGGCCAAAGGATAGAACCAGTTTCACAAAATTGTACTCTGAACACATGTGTGTATTGGCAGCATGTTCCCCAAACAATAAATAATACTGATGATGATGAAAATAATGAAATAATAAAATTTAAGTGACTGTAATATGGAGTATTTTCAGGTAAGAAGCTATAGCTGCATAGTCTCATCAACATGACCACCCTAACATGAGCTCAGTGAGGATAATACCAACAAACATGTCAAGCTGTGCAATAACAGAACAGAAAGGCAGTAATGACTTTCTGCTGTGCCAAAGAAACACATTACATGAAACTTGACCATCCTCTAGTTCCGCAGGCCAGTGCCACATGTCCATACCAACACACTCAAAAAAATTCAGACAAAAGTCATTAGACAGTTGGTATGCTTTAAAAGGGAGAGGGATTGAAGTATAAGGCCAACTTTCTACTTTTTTTAAAAATCAAATTTAACTAAATACTCCAAAGAGATATATACCAAGTGTACTGAATAAGATAAAATCAGGCACAGAATGTCTCATAAATTGTACTCTCTGAGTTTAGCATTGTAGTACCTGTTCTGAAGTACTTGGTAGGAGGAGATAGCAGCCATAAGAGTTCAAGGTCATCCTTAGCTGCATAACAAGAGGTCAGCCTGGACTACATGAGAACAAACCCAAAACCAATTTTCAATGAGAACTGAGTTTAAATGTTTTATCTATTAAAAAATTAGTTTATACAAGATAAAAATACTTATAACAAATCAGAATACACACACAACACACACACATGTGGAGAACAATGTTAAGAACAGAGAATTTCATGAAACCCAATAATGCCTCAGACTCCCCATGTTTCTGAGATTGACCTTGAACTCCAAATCCTGTACTTATTTACCTATTAATATGCTATGATTAAAACACATTTTAAATGAAGAAATTCAGGATATGGAAAAACATAATCATACTTCAAAGATGTCTAGAAAATTAATTTTGAAAGTAAAATATTTGGAATGGAGAAATACAGTCCTATGTCCTCACCTTGAATTCAACATTTTAAATTACATTTAAAATTTCAAGGCATATTCAGTTATGGCTCCTAAACTACCAATCTTAACAGAATGAAAACATTGCTAACTTTTAGATACTAAGTATTATTCATATTATAATGCACAAATTTTAAAGACTAAAATATTTTTAGACTTTGAATAGCTAAAGCAATCATGAAAAAGAAGATTGAGGCACAGACCTTCAATCTAAAATTACTTTACAAAACTATGGTATTAAAACTGTCTGTGCTATTAGCATAAAAGTAGACATATAGAAAATGGAGCAGGTCACCAAGTCCAGGTACTAAAGCGAACATTCATAGTCAAGAGATTGAATACTCTTAATGAAAGATGTCACTATGTTAATAATAGCAACAGAAGAAAAGTGTTTTCCTAAATAAATAAAATACATAGTGTTTAAACACCAGATTTTTCACAAGCTAAAAATAAAGTCAATTTGCATGCTCTGCTCAAATAACACAAAATGGAATAGAGACATAAAGACTGTAAGTCATGAACCTCTAAGAAAATAGTAAGTTAGAATTCTCTGTGATACTGGTCTAGTAATGAACTTTCAAATGTTATACCAAGTCTCATGAGAGGGAGAGGGAGAATGGGAGGGGGAGCTAGAGAGAGAGACAGAGAGAGAGAGACAGAAAGAAAAAGAGAGAGAAGAAAGTGCATAAACACACGTGAGTTCTGGAGAAATGGTTCAGCAGTCATGCGGACTGGTTCTTGCAGACGATCCATCTTAAATCCCAGCAGACACGGAAGCTCTCCACTGTTCATAACTCCAGTTTCTTCAGGAAATCCAGTGACCTCTCCTGACCTTTGAGGGCAACAGGCACGCAAGTGGTGCAAAGACATATGTACGTTCAAAACATTCACACACATAAGATGAATAAATCTTTCAAAAGACTTGTGAATTTATATCAAAACCGTTTTTAATGAGCAAACTACAAAAATGAATAAACAACAGAACTGGGGAAAGTATTTGAATGCTGTATCTCCAATAAAGGAATGATACTCAGAGCATACAAAGACTTCATGCAGCTCAATAGTATAAAACCAATGACTCAATTCAATGAAGGGTTTGAGAAATCATATTTCTTAAGTATACAAATGACAAGAGGACAATGAAAAGACAATTCCATTTTAGTAATTATAAAAGAAATGCAAATTATAAACTCATTGAGACATTGCCTCATCGCTTTTGAAATGACTATTACCAAAAAGTCCAAAGATAAGGGGTGGCAAGAATGTGGTAAAGGGGGAATCCTGGTACAGTTTCTGAGAATGTAAACTCTATAACCAATGTAAAGAGCATTATGCAGATTCCTCAAATAATTAAAAGTAGAATTATCATATTTTCTACCAGTCCAACTTGTGAGTAGATGTTAATGCAGTAAGAATCAATTTGTTAAAAAGATATCGACATTCTCATGTGTAATTCAACATCATTTACAATATTCAGGAAATAGATTCCACTTACTATACTTAAGAAGATCAATGGATAAAGAAAATTTGACAAACACATGCATATGCATGCCTACAGAGGAACATGAGGTTTTGAGATAAAAATGAATCTCATGATTTGAAAAAATTGATCAGGAAGATATTATGAAAAGTGAAAATTTTGCATAATGATTTTTAATTTTATGGCTTTATATTTCATAATCATATAATTTCATTAATTATTTTTTAAAATTCATATGATTATGATTTGATATGAATGTTTCAAGAAAGAATGATGTCAGAAGAAAGAGAGACAAGATAAAGACGTACAGCGAAAGACAAGGATGAGGGACTGGAGGGAGATGATTTGAATAAAATTGTGCTGGTAGGCTCAGGTATTTGAACATAGGGAATCCAGTTAGAGGATATTTAGGAAGGTGGTGTGGCCTTAATGGAGGAAATACTTACCTGGAAATGGGTTTTGAGAGTTCATAGCCTGGCCCCACTTCAAGTTCCTTCTCTGATCTGCTTCGTGTTTGTGGTTGAAAATGTCATATGTCAGCTTTTCACTACAACCCTCTGCTATGATGCCTCCCCAACTAGTATGGTTTTGGAACCATAGGCCCAAATAGACTCTTTTTTCTGTAAATTGCCTTTGTCATGGATTTCATCACACAGCAGAAAGGTAACTAACTTGTGAAATAAGGAAAGGGTTATTAGGGAGACTAGTAGCTTGTTTCAGAGTGGCCCCCATAGGCTCATATATTTGAATGCTTGGTTCCTAGTTGGTGGAAGTGTTTGTGAAGGACTTGGAGTTATGACTTCATTGAAGGAGATGTGTCATAGGATATGGGGTTTGAGGTTTTAGGCCCAGACTCCTCTCTCTCTCTCTCTCTCTCTCTCTCTCTCTCTCTCTCTCTCTCTCTCTCTCTCTCTCTCTCTCTCTCTCTCTCTCTCTCTCTCTCTCTCTCTCTGTCTCTCTCTCTCTCTCTCTCTCTCTCTGTCTCTCTCTCTCTTTCTCTCTCTGGATAAAATGTAAGCTCTTATCTACTTCTCTAGTGTCATCTGTACCTGCGTGGGGTCATGCTTCCTGCAATGATAGTCATGGACTCACCCACTGATACTGTAAATATGCCCCTAATTTAATGCTTTATTCTATAAATTGCCTCAGTCATGGTGTCATGGTGTTTCTCCATGGCAATAGAGCAGTAACTAAGGCAAGTATAAAGATTTTTTTCCCTAAGCAACTTAATACTAATACTCAAATTCCACTTACAGTCTGAAGAAATGTATTTTGTAACTATAATCAAAGACAGTTTGATTATTTCTTTTATTTGAATGCTAAAATATCTGTTTTGTCCACAAGTAAAGAGTTATTTCAACCATGTATAATTATATTTCAAAATAGATATGAAAATTGCTGTAATTTTCAGCATTTTCCAGTGAACACTCTAAGCCTACAAAGTATGATTTGAGTGCAGCTTTTGTGTCCAAGGCAATGGATTAGGAGATTATGCAGAGTCCGTGCCCTGCAGCTTTCTGCTAATACTTGTTTGAAACACCATTTTCAAGATTAAAAGTCTCTTGATGTGAAATATATTAGTTCATGGGCCCCAGATAGTACCATTCTTATAATGGAAAGTAATGTAGATTAATCAAGAATAGAAATCATTGTTTGTAGATAAAATTTTGTTCTAGTTTTAATAAAGGACTCTAATTATTAAAACAATTTTATGGTAGAGATATGAATCACTCTTTAAGTCCTTGGAACTAGTGGAAATTTTTAACACTGGAATAGAATGACATTTTTTGAAGTGATTTTCTTGAGATTATGAAACACATTGGAAAATCTACATAGTCATTAATCTCTGATTAAACACATGTTTAGTGAGGTTTTTTCTTTAATGTTATGTCCTCTGAGAAATAAAATCTACTGTTCTTGACACAAATTCAGTCTATCTTGTTTTCTTCTAATACTTTCTAGGATGCAACATGACAGTAAGCCACAAAATGAAAAACAGCTTTGATGTGCAAATCATCTAAAATCCATTTGCTAATTTTACACTTTCTGTTAGTCATGGACAAGAGTGGTAAGTGCCTTTTCTTGTTAATGAACATGTCTAGTCTAGTTTCTGACTGTTGTTAAAGCATGTATTGCTTCCAGGAGACAAGGCAGTAACATTGCTGGGGTCAGCAAATTATGTAGACTAGTTCATCGCTGCATGAAAGTATCAATACAGCATTTCTCCAGTGCAGAGTTTCAGTATTCAAAACTTGTGAATAATGTAGTAGGGAAAAGTAACATCTAGAACACACAATCTCCCGAAAATTTCATATTCTTAACAATGGAAAACCTTGATATTTATTTTTCTGTTGCATATTTCAAGGGGTATTAACTATACGTATTTGTCCTTGTACCCAAAGGTGGGTGTAATCCTCATCCCTCATTAGGGAAAACCTCTTCTTGGCAACAGACAGAGACCATTACAGAAGACCAAAACTATTCAGGATGTAGAGTCCCGAAGCATAGTACCAATAAATGCATCTATAAATCAACTCTCATACCTAAGTCTCAGGAAATATTGTCAAAGGAGCAGAAAGATTCTAACAGCAAGATGGTCAGAGGCTTTGCTGAGAAACTGTATGTCCTAGTAGCAGAAACTACACCCACAAAGACTCATCTACATGACTTCTTAAACATGAGCTGAGCAAGGGTGACACCAATATGCATGCCAAAGTGGACAGGGGAAAGACCACCAGGGCTCAACTCCTCACAAAGAACTACAGGAAACTAAGGAATGCTGAAAACAGGAGAAATAGTCTTTCCTAGGCAAAAGCACACCAATTGGTTATACAATGCCAAATATTAAGCCATGAAAACACACATACAAGTAACGTTAATCAGACCAGTCACATATGTGTGTATATGTGTATATGTATTTATATACACATACATATATTCATGTAATAACAATTAATGAAAAGAGAGGCCATGACTGTGAAAGCAAGAAAGGAGGAGAATATGGTTGTCTTTGGAAGGAGGAAAGAGGATAGAGGAATTATGTAATTATAATCTCAAAACTAAAAGAAAAATATTTTTCAAAGTATCAAGTAATAAAATGATGATATCACAAAATTACATTTATATCCTTATTATTACAAACTCTTTTTTTCAGAAGAGATAAGATTATATTCCCTTTGGCTTTTCTGAGGCACTCTTTCATAACAGTTTTTTTTTATTTTACAAATGTATGGATTATAAGAATCTCCCTATCTTTGGAACATGGTTGTTAGTCATTAGAAGTTATGGATCATTTGTTTTCACATCTGTGCACTGTTGTGGAATTTTAAACATATACAATTAATTCAACAAGACTGTGTAATGGAATCTGCAGAGGTAGCAAGCTCAGTCACAATCACTCTTGCATTTAGTGGATTTTCCCAAGTCTCTTCTTGATAGCGCTACCCTGGATATTTTTTTAATAATAATGATTACTGAACTGCATTTTAATCCAATATTAAGCAATGCTGAATGATGATCACACAAATAGTTTTTCAAAACAACCTAGCTCCCATGTAAATATTTCCTAATATAATTTAAGTTGATAATTATATTTCAGAAAGCCAGGTGTATTTGGTTGCCTCAATTATGTTGAGATTCATCTTAATAAAACTTACACTCTTACAACTCAATATATGGCTCGTCTTCTCTGTTTTTAGAGTTTGTTGCAGTTTGGGTTTTATTTAGTGACTTAGAATAGGCTCTGATCATCTCTCACATAGTATAAAGTCTCTGATGTCATTCTTTAGGAGACATGGCCATTATTTGCTTTGTTTTTTAATAACATAGTTCCTTTGTTCTTAAAAATATCACATATTTACACAACATACTTTGATTATATCCATTCACCATTTTCTTCTTTGAATTCATCCTCGTGGCCCCACCCTGTCTCTCCGACAATGTCAGGTTCCTCATTTTCTGTTGTTATTGATCTTCTCAGTCCCATTAGTGCACCCCATGCACAGAGGCGAAGGCTACCCATCTTCCATTTGTGTTGGAGTTTCATTGACTTAATCTTGTGCAGGTATTGTGGTTGCTGTGTATAATAGCTTTGCTATCGTGCTGTGATGGCTCTGCTCTTTCTTCCCCCGGGCAAGGGTAAGGATTTTGTTTGTTTGTTTGTTTGTTTTTGTTTTTTTTTAAGGATGCAAGAGATAATTTATTCTAAGGCAAATATTAGTGACTATAGCTTAGAAACACAGATTTTGGTTGCTGCAGATGACATGTTCCACCATAGTAATGATTACATGAAGTTTTAGTAATTAAGGAAGAAAAGAAAGTCACATATCAGTGCCTTTACCAACAGCCTGATGGAGAGTGCATATAAGGAGACAACTTCCTTTTGTTGTTTTCTCCCTCTCTCCTTAAGGAGATTCTTTTTGTCATTGTTCCAGTGGTGACTGTGAGGACCCTGACTGACAGCATTCTGATGCATGTGATGCGTTAGCCATTGGTCTTCTTGTATGGGATGCACTAGCCATTGGCTGAACCTCTTGTCTTGCCTCTTTGTAATGGAAGCTTTCCTCGGATGAGCTCAACACCCTTGACACACTTTGGCATGCTTCCTCGACTCTGTGAGTGAGTCCAGGTTAATTAAAAAATGCCCTTGATCGCTTAGCTGAGACTTGATTCCTTTATCATGTAGCTGAAGAGAAATTTAAAATCCTGTAGTCTACTTCATGTGAAGAAATCAAATAACATGGCCCATATCTGAGGTTAAAGGGAATTGTAGCAGCCTCCTCTCAGCTACCCACTGAGAAACTGAGCTTGTGTTGTGTCTCACAGGGGACCAGGTGGGAGTAGATAGTGACCTAAATATTGGATTCTCACTGATCATTCTAACCTCTAATTAGTTTCTCTTGTTTTATGATTTTAGACGAACATACAGAAATTGTGTATCATTGTCGGGGGGGGAAGGAGGGAGGGAGGGAGAGAGAGAGAGAGAGAACTATTTTTAACTGTTTTGGCTGCTTCTCTAGGGAGCATCACACACTGCTGCCTTGGAAATGGATTGATAAGTAGAATTGTATCTCAACCTCACTTCACAGTGAGCTCACTGGCTCAAATCTACCCGAGGATTATTTTCCCAGTTTTCAGTGTCTGGTTGCCATGGACATGTTTGAAAATAGACAATATTTCTGTATTTATTTTCTCACCAATGTTTAGCAGAATTATGGGAAAAAGGGTTACATTATTCAGTTTCTGATTAGCTTTTCAAATAAAAGCAAAATCTAATGCAATGTCATATTTCTATAGGAATTAAAAGGTCTTAAATACCTGTAGATTTATCTTTCTTTTCCCATGTCTACCCAACATGGCTTAGCTACATTAGTAGTTAGATAAATTTTCAGAATATTATAAACTTAAACCACCTTTAGCTATAATTGCAGAAATTGTACCAGATATGGCTTCATTGCCATACAGCACTGCAGTCAAATATTCAAGATGATAAACTGAATGATGTTTATATCTTTTAAGCTGCATTCATTTTTCATTTGGTAAGAACAGAAAAATTGTTCCCTGGCTTACAAAGTCACATGTGGATTTCAGTAGTCACAGGATGTTTAGCAATAAACACTCACAGCAGGGATTAATAAATGAACCTTGGTGAAGGATATAGTTCAATAATACAAGCCCAGTGTTCACTGCCTAGAACCATGAAAAAGAAAGAAAAACAATGACAACTTATCATACTGCTTTTATGGGAGACATTTTAAAGAGAGTAGGTCATTATGTTCCATCTCTGAAAAGAAGCCCAAAGCTTGGCACTCCTCTTTGATACTTGAGAATGAACATTAATATAAGCCACATCTATATGTGCACAGGTGAGAGGCTACACCCGTGTTACTGCAACAGCATGGCTGCCTAAACAGGCATTATCGCCACATCTGCTTTTCAGGGTCTCCTGTTAAATGTTAGCCGTGGCAGTTGCACGTGGCAGTTTCTTTGGGAGTAGTTAAAATAACAGCTTCTGAAAGAAAGCTAGTGCTCTACAGGATAAGGACATGACTACTGTTGGGGGACATTCTTGATACTCATCTCTGAATCTGCTCTCTCTATTCAGATATACCTTATTTAAACCAAGTGATGTCTTCTTTGCATTAAATTCTGGTTTTCTTGAAATCAAATATATTAAAAAACTGATCATATTGTGTAAAGATAGCTATAGTGGTGTTTTATTTGTATTTTAAAAGCTTGCCTGAAGATCAGAGAGTAAAACAGCTCCACTGGTCAGCCTTACAGACCAGGCAGTGGTGACACACACCTCCAATCCCAGTAACCACACTAGTTGCCATAGGAACCAGGCAGTGCATGCCTTTAATCTCAGTGATGCACACCTTTAATTTTAGCCCTACAGAGGATTATAAAAAATGTGAGGAGACCTTTCTCAGGCACAGTCTCATTCTGAGATTCCTAAAGACAGGATTGCCATTTTCAGACTAAGGTCAAGGTAAGACCCAGTGACTGGCTTTTGTGCTTTACAGATTTTCAGGCAAGCTTTATTTATTAAAATACAAATGAAATGCCACTATAGAAAATTTGCAAATATTTTTAAAAGAATATTTAAAATCACAAAATAAAATAACTTTAAAAGTAAATAGAATATGTACAAGGAAGCCAAACAATCTTTCAGATGTCAGTATCAGAAACTTTCAACAGTCTCATAAAAATTTTTGACAACTACATATCCAATAGAAGGATACTATCTAAAATATATAAAGATCTCAGAAAACCATACATCAAGAAAACAAATAACACAATTTAAAATGGGGTACAGATCTAAACAGGATTTCTCAAAACAGAAAGCAAAACCATGAGAACCTCTTAAAGATTCGTTCAATTTATTAATTGTTGATCTCAGTGTCTGTGCTACTGGAGTTATATTTGGGAAGTGGTCTCCTGTGCCAATGCATTCGAGTGTACTTTCCACTTTCTCTTCTATGAGGTTCAATGTATCTGGTTGTATGTTGAGGTCCTTGATCCATTTGGACTTATGTTTTATACATAAAGCAAAGAAAAACCAGTCTACAGTACTCAACCCCAGAGAACCTAGACAGCTAAGAGGACATTAAGAGAGACATACATGGATCTACACAGGAAAGAGGAAAAGACAAGATCTCCTGAGTAAATTGGGAGCATGGAGGTGGAGAGGGCAGGAAGGGAGGGGGGCAGAGAAAAATGTATAGATCAATAAAACAATAAAAAAAGATGTATAAAAAAGAATTGTTCAACATCCTTTGCAATTGGAATAATGCAAATCAAATCTACTTTTAGATTTCATATTATGCCAGTCAACATGGCCAAGATAAATAAATCAAATAACATCTCATGCTAGCAAGAATGCACAGTAAGAGGAACACTCAGCCACTGCTGGTAGGAGTGCACACTTGTTCAGTCACTATGGAAAAAAGTGTACTGTTTCCTCAGGAAGCTAGGACTAGTTCTACCTCAAGATGTACCTATAGCCACTATTGGGCTTATACCCAAGGGACTTTATCTCCCACTACAGAGACATTTACTCAACCATGTTCATTTCTGCTTTCTTCTTACTAGCCAGAAATTGGAAACAAACTAGATGACCATAGTGACTGAATGGATAGAGTATGTGGAACATTTGCACAGTGGAATATTACTCATGCTAAAAAGTGAATTTATGAAATTCACAGGTTAATTTATAGGTCTAGAAAAATATCATCCTGTGTTCAGTAACCAAGGCTCAAACTGACAAAAATGGTATGTATTCACTTAAATGTGGATATTATCTTTTAAGTCAATGATAAACAGCCTACAACTCCTATAACCATACAAATTAGGTATAGAGTAAGGGACTGTGGGGGAGGACTAGATCACCCTAGGAAGAAGAAATGAATAGATATTTATGAATAGATATTAGAATGGGAGGATCAAATAGGGAGGGAGAGGGAAGAGGGAGCTTAGAGAAGGAATAAGCGCCATTTGAGAGGTTTTATGAGAACTTCAAACAATAGAATATTCCATATATGAAGGTGATATAGGTGTAGTTGCCAAATAACAGGAGGGATAGATCCTTAACTGGAAATCTCTCCTTACCAAATGAAACTCTTTTTCCTGTAATAGGTTATATTTAATTGAGCTGTTTGTCAAATGGCCATATGAGAAGCCACCAAAAGGAAAAAAAAAACTCTAGGAGAATATCTACTTTCAATTGATCTCATGAAATGTGTCAGTTACTGTAGCAATTGTCATGTTTAAAGTGATAAAGAAAGTATTTAGGATACTAGCATTGTCTATATGGAAGGAGAGGACCATGAAGGTAAATAGGGAAAACTCTCAATAAAGTGTAGGAATTCCAAGTTTACCTTGTCTGAAGATAGGATAGATTATAAGATGAAAATTTTATTCACACATTATAAAAACCCACTACATAGCTTTAGGTGAAAGAAAAATTGTGTCTTTTGTGTTAAAGAGATACTTTCCAAGAAGTTCTGTATCTCTTGTTGAACTGAGCTATTTTGATTTAGTTAATTTCACTTGATTCTACTAATACATACTTACTAATAACAGAAAGAAATATTTATTTTGAATCAATTTATTTGTTAAGTGGAAAGTACAAAAAATAATACAAACCCCTCCAAGTTTTGTAAAGGTAATAAGAAAACAAAAATGGCAGAAGAAATAATTGTTCATGACATATAAGGTCCAATTTTGGCATTTGGGGACATTGTATATTTGATATCTATACCAGTCTTGATTAGGGTTTTATTGCTGTGAAGTAACATCATAACCATGACAACTCTTATAAAGGAAAGCATTTAATTGAGGATTGTGTACAGTTCAGAGATTTAGCCAATTATTGTCATGGCAGCATGCAGATGGATGTGGTAATGGAGAGGTAGCTCAAAGTTCTACCTTTGATATGTAGGCATCAGGAACAGACAGTGAGTCACTGGGCTTGCTTTGGGCTTCTGAAATCCCAAAGCCTGCCCCCAGTGACACACTTCCTCCAATAAGACCATACCTCCCAATTCTGCCACTTCCAGTGAACCAATGAAAATTATTTTCATTCAAGCCACCATAATACCATGTATTTTTTATCATATATTATTTTGTGTAGGTATTGATAATAAATTATCTTTCACAATATTATTATTGAATTAGTATTACTTTTCTTATCATACTCACTTAAATGAACTAAGTACTCTAGGTTTAAAAGTATAATTCTTATTGTTCTCTTGTTTGATTCTCATTGCTTTTGTGTTTTAAACACTATGTTATAAACTGGTTAGCCGTGTACAGTGAACTTTCTCAAAGTATGATCTTTAAATTCAGGCCAGCATCATGACATTCTGTAATCTTCTTCTGTTTACTATAAATACCTATTCAAACATGCAAACACATACACATGTGTGAATATCAACATTTGATAAAGTTCAATCCCTGGCATTTAAGAAGACAGTTTATACTTACTGGAATTGTCCCAAATCCATAAAATGAGAAATTGCTGTGATCAAGGTTAATTCATAGCTCAAATTCACTGAAGTCCACAGCAAAGCCAAATCATCCATGATGGAACTAGGCAATTTAGGCAGAAATCTTATTCATCTTAACCAACTAAGACTTTTTCTATAAACACCTGATGAAATTAGCACTGTTTGGGTGGGTTATAGATTTCATCTATGTGTGTTTTATGTATGTGCATATATGGTTGCATGTATCTTGTAAGTGGACTTTCCAGTTCTAGTTCCAGGTTCTAGCAACTGAACTGTATTTTTACCCTTACAACTCCAATCTTTGAAATATTTCTTAAGCAGCAGTTTTTCATGCTTGTAAAGCAAAAGTTTTTAACCTGTTGAGTCTTTTTCCCAGCATCAAAATTGTTTATAATATTCTATAGACAACAGTATGGACTACATACATGTCAAGACTATGTGACTTAATGTACATAATAAATGTTCTTGCTTATAGTCTATAAATATGAATCTAGTACTTAGAGCAAACGGCCCAGAGAGTGAATAAGAAAAGGAAAACAACTTGCCTTCCTTCCAGGACTGTGCTTTGTTGAACACATCAAGAGTCTCATCCCATAAGAGCTACAGATTCTAAGGGAAAAAATGGTTACATTTATGGAAAGTTTACATTTTATAATAAACCACAGTAGTAGGCTCTTTCAGAAGCCAACCTTGTTATAAAGAAGCCTAAGACTTCATAAATAATAGGCACCATAAGTTTCTAAGAAGTAGTTTCAATGCCTTCCTTCTTTGCAATATCACAGTTACAAGTTGCTGTTACTTAAAAATGTATAAGGAAACTCTTATTCAGGAATAAAAAAATGTGGCTCCAGCCACATCAATCCAGAATTGCTCCCTTCAAAAATTAATGTTTTAAGTTACCATTGGTCATTTCCTCCCAGGAGACACCTTTTAATTCTTCCTAACATACAGTTCAGCGCATTTCCACTAGAAACTTTAATGATGGAAATAGAAACTGGGCAGGGGGAATTTCTGTAATTGCAAAGGCAAATCACTATGCAGGGCTGTGCTGATTTGGCAGAGGTTAAACTGAAAGAAAACAAATAATGCAGGCATTCCTCCAAACACTCTCATGCATAGTGAGAACTGAACTTCACTTTATCACATCTGGTAATATTTTGCCTGTTAATAAGCACAAGCAATTTTATAAAGGAACCTAGAATAATGTGTGAATCATTGTTCTCTTCTTTTTGTTGTATTTTACTGTAAAGGAACAATGGTGAAATTCTGACAGCTGCTCAAATTTGCTTCGACATGACCATCCTCAAGGCTTATGGAGCCTGAATGACCAACTTGACCTGTCTCATCTTCTAGCCTTTGGTCATAAAAGGGTAGATCAATTGCCCTTGGTGCATATTGCACTTTGTCCTTGTCATTGACATATGGTGCCGATATGAGCCATTGATGAAAAGTTTGCTTAATTATACCGTTACATTATTACGACTCAAATGCTTTAAGAATAAAACAGTTTTTCAAACCACTTCTCGGAGTAACTCCCTTCCTTATTGTATTTGCTATCCTAGTTTATGTGGGACAAAAAAGCAAACAGGAGGCCACAGTAACTTTGAGGTTCAAGGTTGGTACTGATCATGCCCATGTCCATGGCCAGGAATCATAGCACTAATTCCAAATAGTAGTAAACACAGAATGAGCTGAGCTTCTGCCAGAGGCTGGTTGCCAGTCCAAATGTCCTAGTGTGTGACCATCTGCCACAAGAGTGAAAGGTTCCAAGCCCTAAGTTAGAGTCCTCCTGTATAGCGGGAGCTTCCATGTCTTTCCCAATTGCCAACAGAGTGGGTCAAATGCTACAATTTATTGAATAAGGTGCTGAGACATTGTGTTGTTTTGAAAGTAACATTCAACATTCCTTGCTTAGTTTCCTTGAAATTAAGTATGAACCTTATTCATTTTGCAAGTCAATGCTTTTGTAAGACATAATGGAAGTATTGTTGCCTTTCTAAAAACAGGTAAATGCTTATTATGAATAAAAAGTATGGCTTTGACGGAGAGAAGTTGCAAAACACTCCACTTCTTTCAATAACTGTTTCCATTCTAATAATCTACTACCAATCAAGCATACTACCCTGAAAAATGCTTTTAGCAATCAACTGGAAAAGATAAAATAATCATAATTGCATCTTCATGCCACTTTTCAAATATCAGTATGTTTCCAAATGTTTAGATAAAACCAGAATTCTATGGGCAGTCAATATGGCTTCACTAGTAAAGGTACCTGACATCAAGCATGATGACCTGAATTTGAACCCTGGGAATCACATGGTAGAACCAGAGAACCGACTTTTTCAAGCTGCCCTCTGAACACCTCGGCAGCCTGACATTCAGTTGGCCACACATATACAATAAGTAAACTATTTAATTAATAAATTAAATGTAACAAGAAAATTTGGATTCAGAATTCCAAAGAAACAAAACTTTATTGAACAAAGGAAATAATTTTAAATTAAATGTAGATAACATTGAAATTTACCTATTCATATGCCTTGAATTAAAACATTTATTATAAAATTTCCCAGGAAATTATTCTTTCAAGAATGTTTGAAAAAGAAATTTCATAAATTTGTTATCTTTAGGTACCTTAATTATAAATGTAGTAGATATACACAGGTGACCAAACCTGGGATCATATTTCAGTGACAATGGAAAGAAATTGACATAACTAGAGGATTTCTAATGGACTTATCTTTCTAAAATCTACTTTAATTATTAATATTAATATTCTATCAACAAGTAGTTTGTTAATATTAGAAACACATGTATAGCTGAGTGTCAGTGGCACATACATTTAATTCCAGCACTCTGAAGGCAGATGCAGAGGCAGAGGCAAAGGCAGGCAGATCTCTGAGTTTGAGGCCAGCCCGGGCTACAGAGTGAGTTCTGGGTCTGCCAAAGCTACACAGAGAAAGCCTGTCTCAAGTAATGGTAAATAATAATAAGAAGAATATAAAAAAGAAGAAAAAGAGATGTCCTACAAATACACTCATTTGAAAATTGTGTTGATTAAATCATAAAGGAGAAAATTATATACTTGACTTAGTAGGTAAATGTGAGTATTTAGAATTTGATTACTTAAACCACAGCAACCCAGTAAAGTAACAATCTGGAAGGCCCAGGTTTATCTAGTTTACCTGAGAAGGAGGAACTTGTTGGATTTTCATTGGAGCAAACTATAAAGTGGAATTTTCTGAAATCTGCTATGATAACCCATTAAGTGCCAAGATATTCTTCTGAATACCTCTTTTATTGTGCAACATTTTGAAAAGGATATTGCTTTACTTATCTAAACCTAAGATAACCTTTTGGATTTCCGACTTTATGATCATGGTAGCTCCAAA
Organism: Ondatra zibethicus; assembly: GCA_004026605.1. Classification (NCBI taxonomy): domain Eukaryota; kingdom Metazoa; phylum Chordata; class Mammalia; order Rodentia; family Cricetidae; genus Ondatra; species Ondatra zibethicus. The sequence continues at coordinate 15,890 of PVIU01009915.1, read as the reverse complement.
GAGTGTATTGATCACAAAAGGTTTGTGGGCATGGTTCCTGGGGTACTTTGTGCAAGCCAGAGCCCTTCAGTACACACAGCAAGTAGAGATAGCAGAGAGTTAACTTCTATTTGGGAATGCTGGTTTCAGAACTCAGAGAAATTTGCGACTTTTAAAATTACCTCTTCTATTCAGTAATTGGGGAACCAATTCAGAAAAGATTCTCTGAAATATTTCATCTGTGTTACTTAAATTTGAGTAACTGCTCATTTCCTGAATACTTGCTATTTGACTTATGTCCCTTAACAACCAGGAAATAACCTCTTGCAAATGAGGTCCTGTAAACCAGGTGTCAAGCTAAAGCTGTCAGAGTATGACAACGGCATGTTCTTCGGCCATACGACAAGGTGCTTCACACAATTCTCATAAAGACTTGCACCGTATACAGAACTGGCCCTTATTTTTAATAAAGGCCTTTAATAAAGTGCTTACCATGCACCAGTATTTGAGGCACAGTCTCAATTGTAGAATTTGACTTTCAGCCCTGATGAAATGGTCAGTGTGTCAATTATAATTTGATAAATAGTAAGACACATTAAAAACTATATGAATGAATCTATTATCCTAAACTGTAAGTAGCTTCAAAGAAATTGTTTATATTTTAAATTCTAGTTAATGGTTAGAGAAGGAAAGGGAAATAATGAATAATCAAACACCATTAATTAAAAAGCAGTTACTAAATTGGACATTGATAGCAACTTTCTCATATAGTCATAAGAAAATTAAAATACTAATAAAACTATTTCAGAAAATAACCAGAGTTAAAAAATAAAAAGTTCTATTTTTCTTACCTATTTTTAAAAATAATTGATCAATGTTTTCTTTGAAAATAAGGAAACAGTTATAGATTGAAAAGCTATAGCCAAACTCCTAGGTATTTATACTACTTCTATAATTACTGAAACAGTACTTTTAATAATATTTTACAAACTTAGAGTACTCTGAGCATCCCTTCTTCGTAGTTCAGAAAAAGATCTTATAACAGAATTGAGATAATTTAAACAGATGAAACCAAAGAAACTCCCACAAATAAAAAGAAATTTATCATTTTTCAGAAGTGTTTTGGAAAACATAAATACAGCTACATGTATAGACATAGTCCCTCTAAATGGGGTGCTTAATTTGGGGTCAGCACAATACAAAATAAAAATTCACAACCTATTTGCACATGATTTTAAGACATAATCGTGAATGCAAAGAAACTGATGTTTTAAGAATCCCATCTTTCCTTTATGTGCACAAACTTTCATTTCCACTTATAATAATGAAGGGCATGATAAAGTCAATTAGAGAAGACAGAACGATTTTGGAGGGCAGTGCATCTCAGTTATCTGAGCAGATTGCACAGAAGGTAAAAATTATTGTTTATCGTTTTAACATAGGAGGCCAAATTCAGGTCTGGCAAGAGTATCTGGCAGTTAATGCTTCATAGCACTTTTTATAATAAACACATAAACTGATCCAACTCTGACAAAAATATTTATACAACCCTCTGTGGTTTTGCAGATCCAGTAAGTTTAGTATTTGTATGATGCAAGGAAAATAAAAATTTTCCTTCTGTAAACATTGCATACACTTCCGTGTCCACTTTCCTCCTTACTTTGTGCTCGTTTCTGTCATATTATAAACCAAAACACTGCAAGAATCCTTTTTCTATACATTTTCTTTATATGCAAATTTTTGCTTTCTGAATCACTTTATTTTAGTATTATCTCAAGAATGCTTTTTAATTGTAACATTTGACAAAATGAAAGAGAGCTAGCTACTGATAGTTATTAATAAATATTATATGTTAGGCACACTGAAAGTTTGCAGTCTCTTAAAGTTTGTGAATATATAACTTTTCTACTACTACAAACCCAGGGCAATCATTTTACTATTTAGGTACCTCCCCAGCACATTAGAGTATCCCCAAAACTTACAAAATTGTTGGTATACAAAATTAAAATGATCCTTAAATCAGTGCTTTGTTATCAATATCATTAAATAATTTATCATATATCTAAAGAATAATTATATTTTGCTTCATCATTAGTTCAAGATTTGTGGTCACCTAAACAATTAAAAATGTTGCAACTAAAATTCTACAAATAAATATAATTAGTGCTATGAAGTGTTAATCAAATCAGTCTTGATATACACTATGTACTATTTTTGAATTCTTAAACATTAATACCACAATATTTAAGACATCCTATGAGACCTTAATAAAATCCAGAACAAATAAGATAGAATGTGATAAGTTATGTCACAAAATGTCTATTGGCTTGTAGTTTATATTTAAAAAAGTTATGGAGATAGAGGCACGAAATTTCTTTTAAGAAATTTTATTAAACTAAAGTTGTGAATCACTGCTATTTTTCCAAAGACTCATTTTATTTTATTTATTTTTTAAGACAGAGTCTCATGTAGTTGAGGCTGTCTTTTAACTTACCATGTTGCTTACATCCTCCCAAAAGCAAAGATCACTGGCATGGATCTTCACACTTCACTCAGCCGAAATTCCATGAAAATGAAACCAGTCTGAATTCATTGGAGAGTGTCAAAAGAGGCAGTTTGTGTTAAATGGATTCATGTCTTGGTAAAATACATTCCTATATTAACTGTTGATTACTTAACCTCTGTGAACCTTCAAAATACTTGCTATACATCCATCTTCATTGAACTCATTTGATGTAAATGATGTAAAATCTTAACATGTTCCAAAGGTAGAAAAATGTAGTAAGGAGGAGAGGGCTGTGTTTCCAGTGCCTGGTTAGCTTATGTTTGAAATAGTTACATAGAAACTGTATTTATTGAAATACTGTTTGGTCCATTAGTTTTAGTCTCTTATTGGTTAACTTTTACATATTTGTTTAACCCATTTTTAATAATCTGTGTGTTACCACGAGTTGTGGCTTATTGGGAAAGATTTGGTGTGTCTGACCTAGTAGTTTTATGGTGGGTGACTCTCCCTAACTCTTTTTATTTTATTTTAGAATTTTGTTTTGTTTACTCCACCCACCTAAGAGCTGCCCTATCAAAAGGCCAAGGCAGTCTCTTTATTTAACCAATGAAAGCATCACACAAATACAGAAGACCCTCCTACATCAGAAAAACACATCTCCTTCACCTAACAAAAAGTGAGGGCACACTAGTACAATGACACACTCCAAGGCATTGAAGAGCGTAGTGCCTCAAAGTGCAACTTCAGAACCACTTATTGAGAAGAACAAACCAACCTAAGAGAAATGCTCTCCTTTCCAATGGGTACAAAAAAATCTTAATTTATCCAAATTTGTGAATATGCAAGTGGGCCAAATATCTCAGAAAATTAAATACAAAGCCAATTGCCAGTATTTTCTCATGTGATAGACTTGATTTCCGTCAGTCACATAATGATAGTCCACCAATAAGTATTATATACAACTTCCATTTATTTCCTAGAAATGGAGGGAAAAAGTTCAATCTTATATAAATCAGAACAAAACAAAACATAATTACTATTTGAGAAAACATACAAACATTTTGAGATTTCTAGAGTCATCAAAATTGGAGTTCTATTGCACCTGGTTTATGTCCACATTGAAATATTCCCAACTTACAGGCACTTTCTTTCTAAGGCAATTTACTGTGTCCGATCAGGAGGTTGACTTGCATGTCTAAGTAAATAAACTACAAACTTTTACACATGTTTCATAGAGTTCAAAATGTGAAAACAAAGTAAATGTAAAACAACTAAAAGTAGATATAATTAATGCATTAATTACTGAAGAATCAGCTCATCCACAGAGGTGACAATGTTACGGGTGGTAAGGAAACCTCATAAAAAGGTTGAAGCAGGGATGTGTTCTCGCTTTTGCAGCAAAATATCCATCTTCAAAAAGTTGAGAGACCTTGGACATCTAGATACCTAAGGAAGAAAAGAGATAGAGAGAAACAATCACCAAGCAAAGAGAAACATGGCTTATGGTATTCATATCCTCTGCAGGGTAAAATTTCACTCCCTAAACATACATATCTTCCTACTTCTCAGTATAATGATAGTTGTGACTCACTTAAAAATCAAAGCTGGCTTTGGAGTTGGACAGTGGCTGTCCTTCTCTAAATCCAAGCATAGTGTTAAAAGAAAATTTAAGAGTTTCTGTCTCAGGAGCCACCTAGTATGGGACAGAAGGAAGAAAAAAATAGGAAAAGATTTTACTTCTCCACATACCTATTTTTATATCTATGGTACCTTTTGTTGAATATATGTCTATATGAATAATGCCTCAGTTTTCCTCAATGAACAATAAATTGTTCTGGAGAAATTGTTGAAGTTTCCAGAAAGAAGATAGAGCCCCACAATAGTGATTCCACCTCTGAGAGTACCAGTTTAAGACCGGTTTTGGGTTACAAACTGCTCAATATGATTCCAACTAGACTAGCTGAAATGGTGCACCTTCTTAAAACATTTTAACCAGAACTTCAAATAAGAACTTCAGAAAAATCCTAAGTTCAGGGATCTCTTTTGAAGAAATGGGGGGTAATGGATGGGATAATAGGTAGATTAGTGTGAGCTTACTCACACTAATAAAAATAGTAATAGTGAAAATACTTGTGAGCTATTATTTATAGACAATTTACATTGGTATAGACTCTTGTATATTGATACAAATTCAAATTATATTTGTTATATTGAATATGTTCCTATTTTTCTGTAAAATATCTGTGCACCCATGCATTGTATGCATGCATGTTTCTACCTCTGCTTAAGGTATTTTGTAGACTGATGTAATTTTAGGATTTATTTGTCATATTGCACTATATATTTCTACTTCTGATCAAGATATTTATACATGTTTTAAATTTTGAGGTCATTGTCCTCATTTGCTACACATTTGTTTAAGGATTGTTTAATTTTTTAATATGAAGCCTTCGTCTATAGGTATTAAGAGGTCAATATTCATCCATGTTTGTCATACTTATAATTAGACTAGTTAGGTTCTTTAAATGCATAGAGAGTGCATTCTGCATAGATAGGTAATCTTCAGCCACTTCAAAGAACTGTAGAATATGACATTTAAATAATTTAGGATTCTGTTGATGTGAGACACATTTACTTCTGGCAGCACCAATCTATTCCCGAGAGAATATTGGGCATTGAAGACATTCCACTTGGAGCTTGTTTTCTTTTTGGCAAAACTGGTCTTTGGCAAAGAACTGCCCTTTCCCCAACTACTGAGAAAATGCCCAGTGTCTGGCCTGAACAAGCAGGATACAAGAAAAAAGACTGCCAAACCTTACAATGACAGGGTAAGATGGTTTCCCTTTACCGACCCATGATGGAGTTAAATACTAGATAGTCATATTTACTGTCATCTTCTTGACTTAGTCAAGCTATTTTTAATGTAAGACTTAGACTCCTTAGGCTAGGATAACTATTGAAACATTTAGCATGTTTCTTGCTTGATGCTGTTCATGCTGGCTGTAATTCTAGTTTTATACTTGATATTTGTTCTTATTGTATACCGTTTTCTATTAGGCTTAGAACTCTATTATTTATACAAAAGTGGAATGTGCTGTAGTAACTCCTTCAGCCAAGAGCTTTTAAGACACTGGTCCACTTTGGGCATGGTCTTTTGTACTATAAATGTAGACATATAAGCATGTGCAGGCCCACTCAGCTATTGGATTTGGTTCCAGGTCCCCGTGCACACAGGACTGCAGATCACTTTTCTTTCTGGGAGTTAACCTCTAATAAATAAACCTTTGTTATATATCAATCTTGGATAGTATGGAACACTTTTATACTGTAACACATTAAAAATTAGCCAACAGACATTTAAAAAGTTAGGTCATGATAAATGGAAACATGAAATCAGTATAAAATATAGAGATCAATATCTTTATAACAAATAAGGCATGTGCTCCTTGTAATCTTTCTTTTTCATTTATTATTCATTACTATCACACAAGTGCTTTAACATTGCACAACTATGTAAGTCCAGATAAACTTTAAACACTCAGGAAGGGAACAATAAAACATAAACTTTCTGGGAACTGTTCAGTAGATTTCCACAGAAGCAAACAGTTACCTAAAAGAGCATTTACTTGCTTATTAATTAAATGGCATTGTCTTCTTGTTTAGAGTCAGGGAAGACACTTGACCAAGCATGAAATAGACAGGTGGCAAGGAAGCAAGCTGGACTCTGAACTACTAATATTATATAGAACTTTAGAGAACAATTGCCACAACTTCTTATGTTACAGTTGTAATTTGGGGAAAGTATATATTAAAAATCTTTCCTAAAATTAAAAATATTACCAAGACTATATGGAATAGACATTATGACTAACTCTATTTTATTGATGAAAGAATCTGGACTTAGCTATGGAATGGTATTAAGTTGAACTATTTTGACTTGCAATTTGACATAATAAATCCCCTTAGACAAGAATAATGACCAACCCAATCCCTGAACTACAGAATAATGGAAAATCTTGACCCTTTTATTACTTCAAAGTAACATGAAAAAAGAGTGTTAGGAGTGCAAAGTGTCCTATCCTTCTTTGTGTTAGCTGTCTATGATCATTCTATATGTTCTTGCTAAAATTCTCTGAACAAGAATTTCTAAAAATGAAATCCACTTTTTAAAAAAGCCACACTTCTATAAATCATGTAAAATTTTTCACTCAAATATCTTTATGAACTAGCTTAATTAATAATGCTGCATAATTACTGAATACATAATTTCATGAAGTTTGAAAAATTAGCCATATAACTATACTATATACATATATGCTATATATGTGTTGTATAATATATAAAAATAATATATAATCATATATTATATGTATAATGATGTATAATTTTATGTATATTGCATATTAATACATATATATTATTCAGGAATACATATATCAAGCAGAGAGAGAGAACAAGAGTAAGAAAGAGTTCCTGAGTAATCTGGCTTTCTGTTCCACATTCCTTGGCTATAAAACTCCAGCTGGAATTTTGCTTCCTAATGCAATGACCTCACTTTTAGGCTTAAATATGAAATGAAAAGTTTTTGAAGCTACCTTGGCCAAGCGAATCCATTTTGAACACAGGAAAAATATGTAACTAGTAACTTACATGACTGTTAATTTTTTGTCATTTAAAATTTCTCTTCCTCCATAATAAGTCATCAAATGGCAAATTTAAAAAAATAGAAAAAGAAAAAAGTATAATAAAATTATCCTCATAAACACTTTGTAATTGTGTTATTTTATAATAATAAAAGATCTCAAATTATTCACTCATAAAAACAAGTTTTAGGTTGCTTTAACACTCAAATTTATTAATTTGAGCAGAAAAGATTTGATGATCAACTATCACGATTATGTGCCATCCCTATTGCAGATCACTTCTAGGGGTTAAAGGGTTGGCCTTTGAAATTATCAGTACTTGAAGTGTTGTCCTGTTCTTTATAGGGGCAATGGTAATGATGGAATGCTTGCAATTCTGTTGTTTCAGTGACCACAAGGATCAACTTTGAAGAGTGCTGCGGGAACACCTTCAGCCAATAGCCTTTATGATACCAGCCCACTTGGGCGCGGCTTCTTATTCTATGAATGCTGACATAAAGCACACGATTTCTCACTCTCCTAGCTTCTGGATTCAGTTCTTGCAGAGGACTTTGACCTGTGAGACTACCCTTAAGTAAGTATACCCTTATTATACTCTATTCCTAGATACTGTGGGATTATTTTATAATGTCCATCTTCTTCTTGTGCCCATGTGAATCCCAACTTCACACTTATGGTGATAGGTCCAAAAAAGCCCTAAAGGTCTGTGACCCAGAAGGTCTTCCACCCCTGTCTGCCTGGCTTGATTTCACCTACTATGTGGCTTTTTGCCAAAACCCTGAAACAGCGACAACAGTGCTACTGTGTGGAGACTTGGCAATCTTTTTCCATGCTCATGCATGCTTCTCCTCCACTGCTTTACCTGCCATGTGGCAACTTCCACAGCTCACGAGCTCTGGGCTCCTTGCTCCATGTACGGAATTTCATGTAATTGTTCTAAATTTGTCAAGCAAAGCATATTTGCTAGTATTTAACTGGGCACCAATGCGTGGAACCAAAGCAGCATGAACAGTCCCGTGCTGCCACTGGTCACATCTTTCTGCAAAGTGACTGCAACCAAGACACCTGCTGGATAATAAAGATTATACACCTAAACAATTTACTGAAATCTCCTAACAAATGTAACTAAATTAATAAATTTCAAAGTTATAAAATTGCAGACAATATTACCATTCAGGCATTTAATAACCTTTTGCTTGTACTATGGATGGTATTCTGCATGGCTTATATGGTTTTTCTGATATATCCACTTATTGGATATTGAGACTTAGCTTTGCTTTTTATATTGTATCATTAAGAAAATGGTTTGAAACAGAGCCAAGAATGAGGCACCCTTAGAAATGATACAGTCTTTATAACTAATTATGAACTGCTAGCTGAAAAAATTAATACCATTGAAAAGGATAAAATTAATTTGACAGACAAAATTCAATCCAAGTCAAAGGGTACTGAGAAATTATCTGAAAGAATTTGCACTGTTGATTTTGACGATTAAAATCTGTTAAAAAATAGGTTAGCAGATAGAGTATCTCTCCAGGAAGGCAATCTGCACTCTATCCAAATAATGTTCAAGGATGAGATGTTATCTTTAAGGAAAATCTTCATATCTTGGAATCACATGTGCAAAATGAGGACCAGAGGCTAGGTGTCTCAATGAAATCACTAGAAATATAAACAGGCAAGAGATTCAGGCTTTATATAAGACAATAGTGAAAGCATTTGAAACTATTGAGGAAATTATTGAAGCTTATTAGCAGTGAGATAATGTACAAGGACAGGATTTAACATCACCAGTACATGTCAGAGCCAGAGATGACTTACCCAGAGTTTTAGCTTCCTACCATGTAATCACCTCTGAAAAAAGCATCAATTTCTAAATGCCCAAAAGGATCCAAAGAAATGTAGATGGATACCTATAGGAATAAACAATCTAAAAGAAATTAAGCATACAGTAGTAACTTATGGGTTGCATTCACCATTTGTTAGGGAGTTGAAAAAGACTGGCCATCCAACAATAAGCATCCCCACATGATTGGTTTCAATTAGTTCCAGCAGTCCCAGATGAAGGCCACAACTACTGTGGAAATGCTATTGGCGAGAAGTGGCAAAAATTTTAGCACAACATGGAAAAGCAAAGGAATCTGAGGCTTCACAAGATCAAATTCTTGGCATGGGCACTTATGCTGACCCACAGGATCAAGCTCTTTACAATGAGCACATCTTGTCTCTATGCCACACAGTAGTCTTAAATGCTTGGGACAAGATTCAGGAACTAGGAAAAGAAATTACATCATATACCAGGGTTAAACAAGGCTGGAGAGAACCCTTTAGTAACTTTTTTACAAGATTAACTAAGGTAGTACAAATAGTAGTAACAGACCCAGAAGCTAAATGAGTACTTATTAAATCTCTGACTTTTGAAAATGCCAGTTTAGAGTGCAAAAAGACACTTGGGCCTTTAAAGATTAGATCAGCAAGAATGGATGAAGGATCCTCCATACAATGAATGTTGAGACATTTGGCTATAATACTGAGGCTTGGGTAGGAGAAGCAATTTCCAAAGGTTTGAGGAGACATCAAAATGCCAAATGTTTTAATTGTGGTAAAAAAGGACATCTGAGAAGTGATTATAGACAAGGAATTCCTAGGATTAGTGTCTCCTCTGGGAATGGCAAAAAGAGAAGGTCTCAACCTTCTGGATTTTATAAGAGATGTGGCAAAAGTCACAATATTGTACCAATGAATGTAGATCAACAAAAACAGGCAAGGCAACCCAATATCATTGGGAAACTCCTTGGGGACCTCTAGCAGACTGCCAAGTCAAATGTGGTCCAGTCATTCCTAGTCAATATGGAGGATAGGTCTCACCAGGAAAATTTAAAATAAATCCATTGCCTGTTGTAAAAAAAACAGGCAAGGCAACCCAATATCATTGGGAAACTCCTTGGAGACCTCTAGCAGACCCCCAAGTCAAATGTGGTCCAGTCATTCCCAGTCAATATGGAGGATATGTCTCACCAGGAAAATTAAAAAAAAAATCCATTGCCTGTTGTAAAAAAAAATACTGTTCTGGATGATGAAATAAAAATGGAGGATGAATCCAAAATTCCAATAGAAAATAGGAAGCATATATTTTGGTAAACGTCTATAAATGATCAAAAGCAAAGATAAGTGCACATATAAATAACATTGTAATTGAGGGATTGCTAGACATGGGTGCGTAAGTGACTATCATTACTCTAGAATCATAGCATCTAATTGGCCTTTTCAAGAGGCAGATGTTCAATTTCTAGGATTTGGAACCCTATCTCAAATGAAACAAAGCATGAGATGGGTTGAATGCATAGGGCCAGAAGGACAGAAAAGAAGGCTAAGGCCAATGTAGCTAATATTGTAATGAACTTATGGGGTGGTGACTGGTTGCAGCAATGGAATACCCTGATTAACATTGCTACAGTCCCAAAATGGTATGTTTCTGGGGAAGATATTATAAGGTATTATAGTCAAAGGTCACCAGCCATTCAGGCTTTACAAGAACACAAAGCAACTAGCAAACCTTCAGAGGTATTAATGGCCCTACTTTTGAAATGGTTAACTGAGAAACCAATATGCATTACACAGTGGCCTTTAACAGAAGAAAAACTGCAGGATTTACAACTGTAAGTACAGGAACAACTAGATGACCACCATATTGAAGAATTAACCAGCCCTTGGGATTTTCCTGTATTTGTTGTTAAAAAGAAATCTGGAAAATGGAGAATGGTGACAGATCTAAGAGCTATCAACAAGATAATTCAACCTATGGGTCTTACAATCTGGGTTTCCTTTGCATTTTCTATTACCTAAAGGATAACCTCTTATAGTTATTGATTTAAGTTAAAGTTTGTTTCTTTACTCTACCTTTACAAGGAAAGAACACAGAAAAATTTGTCTTCATAGTGCCTATTTATAATAATTCTCAGCCTACTAGAAGATACCAGTGGACTATCCTCCCACAAGGAATGCTCAATAGCCTCACCCTGTGCCAATACTTTGTGAGTCAGCCACTGGAAATAATATATAAACAATTTCCTATATCTAGAATTCACCATTACCATTACATGGATGACATTTTGCTATCTGATTCAAATGCAGATACCTTAGAAAGAATGTTTGAAGAAGTAAAGAAAGTTTTGCCTAAATTGGGATTACAAATTGATCCTTAAAAAAGTACAAAGAGGAGATTCTGTTAATTACCTAGGGTATAAAATAGGTTTGTAGAAAATTAGAAAACAAAAGGCACAAATTTGGAGAGACCTATTGGAGACTCTTAATGATTTTCAAAGATTGTTAGGAGACATTTCCAGTCTACAACCAGGTAGTTAGACAATGGCCATCCTTCTCTAAATCCAAGAATGCTGTTGAAAGAAAAATTCAGAGTTTCTGTCTCATGTCAAGAGCCAACTGTTATGGGACAGAAAGTAGAAAGAAGTTAGGACAAGTTTTACATTTCTCTAAACATATTTTTGTCTCTATTGTACCTTTTGTTGAATATATATCTATATAAATAATATTTAAGTTTTCCACAATGAACAATGAATTTTCCTGAAGTAATCTTTGAAGTTTCCAGGAAAAAGATGGGGTCTCATAACAAGGACTCCACTGGTTGATATGATGTCATGTTGTCTGTAGCGCTACTTTCAGACTGGTTTTGGGTACCAGCTGCTCAAGATGGTTACAGCTTGGTTAGGTGAAATGGTGCCCCTTTTACAAATTTCTGGCTAGAACTCCAAATATGAACCTCATAAAAACCTTATAGACTATTCAGAGAGTATTTGCAATTATACCAGAGAGTAATCTTGATACTTAATATCATTTTACTTTTATAGGATCCCATAGAAAGAATATTGCCTCCATGACAGCTGGAAGTAATTCTGAAAGACAATGTCCCCTTTCCCAACAAAGATTGTCCTCAGGATTAGGGACATCAATTAGGTGTTAAATATAACTGGTATAGCTTTGGGGGTTGGGTGGAAATTATGTAAGCTCGGGGATCTCTTTTTAAAAAATACAAAAGGAAAATTGAATTGGATAATAGGTAGATTAGTGTGAGCTTACTCACACTAATAATAATAGTGAGTATTAGAGTGAATACTTGTGAGCAATTTACATTGGTATAGATTCCTGTATATTGATACAAATTCAAATTATATTGAATATGCTCTTATTTCTGTTTACAATATTTGTACACCTAGACAAAGTTATTTTGTCATATTGTATGCCTGCATGCTTCTACCTCTGCTTAAGACATTTTGGAGGTTGCTTTATTGCACTTACTGTCTATTCAAGTAATATTATCCTCCTTCTCAGGTCTTCATTGGGGTTGAAGACAAGATTGGTGTAGTTACTTTCCTTTCATGACTTTGCCAAGTTATTTTTAATACATGACAGATTCCTTAGGATAGCATAATTATTGAAACATTTCACATATGTTTCTTTTTTGATATTGTATGCTGGTTGTAATTCTAATTTTATACTTGATATTTGTTCTTTTTGTATATAGTATCATATTAAGCTTAGAACTCTTTTATTCAAACAAAAGGGAGAGGTGCTCGGGAACTTCTTCAGTCAGTAGCCTTAAAGATACCAGCCCACTTGGATGTGGCCTCATATACTATAAATGCCTATATAAAACACGTGCTCACTCTCTTCCTGCTTCTGGATTTGGTTCCTGTTCCCTGTTCATTCAGAAGACTGTGATCTGTGAGTCTACCCTTAAATAAATAACCCCTTATCATAATCAATTCTGAGCTAATGTGGGATTATTTTATAATGTCCATCTTCAAAAGGATTTTTTGTTTGTTTGATAGTTTTTGTTGTTTAGTTTGTTTGTTTGTTTTGAGACAGCATTTGTCTATGTAGCCCTGATGGTACTGGAACTCACACTATAGATGAGGCTGGCCTTGAACTCAGAGAGATCTACCTGCCTCTGCCTCCTGAGTCTTGTGTTGAAAATAAATGCACCACCACTGCCTGGCTGGTAGAGTTTTGGTTGTGATGAACAAGAGATAATGGCACACAATGTAGACTGAGATCCAATTCAGTCATTCTGTCTTATTTTTTCCTCTCAGAGACATATCACGCAACCTTTGTCTTTTCTTATGGTGCATATGATTATTCATCTCTGTCCTCCTTTGGTCATTATTTAACAAAGATTTCCTTAGCATTACCTCATGAAATCCATTTTGAACAGAAATTACTGACAGTTTTCTAGAAATTTGACTTGATGGTCTGTTGTCCTGAACACAGCATCAGTAGCAGAATGACTGGAGGCCATCTGACCTGAGAAAAGCCCTTTGCCAATGGAGATTCATCATGTTTCTTTAGGTATAATCTGATTTACTTATATTCTTCACTCAAAGGAAAGTTTAGTTGCTTTTGTGTAAGTGGGAATTCTTAGAACACCAGAAACAATTGCTGCATATATTTACTACATAGAGAAAGACTTCAAAAATTGGCACTATGCTTTAACAAAATATAAATGAAAACAGAATACCCATTATAATGATAAATATTTATGCTTACACAAAAATTTGTTATAAGATCAATTTTAAATAGTAGTTAGAACATCTTCATCTATACGTTTATTTTAATGATCCTGTTTAGATTGTCCCATTGAAATATTTTGTTGATTGAAATAATTTCTTATATAGGTAAATAACACAAAACTTCAGTTAAAAACATCAGTGTAGCCAGTTAGTGGTGATGCATGCCTTTAAGCCCAGCACTTGTGAGGCAGAGGCAGATGTATCTCTGTGAGTTCAACCTTGTCTACAAGAGCTAGTTCCAGGACAGGTTCCAAAGCTACGATGAAATCCTATCACTAAATAAATAAATAAATAAATAAATAAGTCAGTGTATTTTTTTGCATTTCATAAATCCAAAGATACAAACAAACTCATTATGGCTACATCTCCTTTGGAGGTTACAGGTTTAAATTAATCTCCCTGCTTCTTTGTTTTTTAGAAGATGCTGTCTGTATTAATGGTTCTTGGATCCTTCAGGTATCATCAAAACCAACAAAGAAACATTTAAAATGTTCCTTGCTTTTCCCTTCTACTTATTCTATGGTTATATAAAACACACAGTGGTAATTTAGAATAAGAGTATCACTGTAGGTCCTTGATGATTCTTCTTTACAAATTCCATTTTCCATGAAATAATCACATCTTCAAATTTGAAGGATTAAAATATTCAGCCATTATGGATAGCAAATTTTATGCATAAATTAGACTCCTATCAATGGTTTTTCAACATTGTATGCTGATGCTCAATTGTTTTATGGAATTTTTATCAACGTGTCACTTTTTCTGTTTATAATATTTTAACTGATAAAGATGTCAATGTTGTGTACATCAATGGTCTACCACCATAATGGTTCAATACTTGTATATTCATACATAGTGTTTTAATTGTGTTCAATACATTATTCCTTACACACATCATTTTTTAAAAATTTATTTCTTTCATTTTCTGGGATTATAATTACACCTTTTTCTCCTTCCCTTTCTACCCTCCAAAGTCTTCCATATAACCACCCTGGCTTTCTTTTAAATTCACGATCTTATTTCGTTGATTACTGCCGTTTGCATATATGTATACACATATTTATTCTTTAAATACATACACCACCTGTTCCGTCCATATAATGTCACTTATGTTTATGTTTTCAGGATGGACTATCTTTACGAAACAACGATCTTCTTCTGCTTTCATGAAATTTACAGCATATTGTCACTGTAATTACCCTACTCAGCCATATCTTTTGGCTCTTAACTGTAATTTAGTACCCACTCTTCCCTTGTCCTCAGCTTATATGGGGTTATTTTCCTTTGAAATTGTACTTATCATTTTTGTTCCTGGATTATGTCACTCGTAATGCTCTCTAAAGCTATCATTAGATAAATGATGGAGCTTTACTTTCTCTCATAACTCAGTATTATTTCTTCTTGTACATGTTCCATGTTTTCTTTATTTTTCTTTATTTCATGGATACGTTTAGGTTCTTTCTATATCTTGGATGTGTTATTAAATTGTGATGCACTGGGCGAAGATTGTATAAAACTCTTTGGTCATTTAATTCTAATTCCAGGACTGCAGAAATAGCTTAGTGTTTAGGAGTGTTTGCCGCTCTTACAGAGTATCCATGTTTGCTACCCAACACCCATTTTCTGTTGGTTGCCACCAACTTGCTAGAATCAGACAACCTCCTTTGGCTTCTTCAGGCCAAAACATACATATTAAATAAAAGAAAAAGAAATCTTTCATAATTTAATTCTGTTTCCTTTAGAAATGAGGAAATGGTAGTTGGATCATGTGGCATCTTAATTAAAGAAAAAGAAGACTTTTCAAATTTAATTCTGTTTCCTTTAGAAATGAGCATGTGTTAGTTGGATCACATAGCAGTGCTATTTCTTCTAATTTTTTTTTAAGGAACCTCAGTGTTGTTTCCATAGTTGCCGAACTAATTTACCTTCACAGTATGAACAATAGTTCACCTTTCTCCACATTTTTATTAGTCATTCAGTCTTAATTTTTTTAATCATAGTCATGCTTATAGAAGTGGGGTGATATCTCATTTCCCATTATCATTTCAATTTTTATTTTCCAGATGCTAAATGCATTTATTTGCATTTGTGTTGACCATTTATATTATCTTTTGAGAAATGACTATCAGGATCTGTTAAATTTTGCTTAGTTTTTCTTTTTTTTTTTTTTTTTTT